>OY811972.1:8388774-8636911 GCA_963681505.1 Eunapius fragilis | reverse complement strand
GTATCCTATGTATGGTGTGGCCACGCCTAAATCTGTCTCCGTGTCGACTTCCGGTCCAGGGCAACGCCCAAATCGAACTGTCATATAAGTATGTCATATGGTTACGTCATATTGCGTAAAGTTGACATCGCCCTGCTGCAAGCCTAATTAACGTACTTAGTTATTGTACGTTCGACGTAAGCAGGACTGGGACGAGGGCCCCAGTCCTCCGTAGCCCGTACGTCCTGGCTTGCGAGACTAACTAGACGTACATAAGTATGAAATTATAAATAGTGCCTCATTCCATCGATCGGAAATTGACATCGTCGTATCAACCCGAGGCTGCTAAATTTTGCCTTTAGCCTGCGACGTACACGTGCGTACGTATTAGCTCAACTCCACACTCGGATCACGTGCCACCCCCCCGACATAGTTACAACGTATGGAGATTCAATGCTTCTGGTACAATGCTCCTCACAACTCCTTGTGTGGAGCGTTGTATGCTCCCCCCCCATAGGGCCCCCCAGAAGCTTTGAATTTATAACTGTGATGTTGCGCGATAATTATAAGGGGGATGGCACGTGATCCGAGTGTGGTGCTGAACTAATACTTACGTGCACGTCGCAGGCTAAAGGCAAAATTTAGCAGCCTCGGGTTGCTACGAAGATGTCAATTTCCCCATCGTTACGATGGAATGAGACACCATTTATCATTCCCAGCTTGCCTGCCTGCCGTACGTTACTAGTATCCGACTTCTGGTGGGATCACGCCAAAATCGGTCTCTGTGTCGACTTCCGGTCCCAAATCGGTCTCTGTATTGGTCTCTGTGTCATTTGCTCTATGTCAACTGCTGTTGCGACGTACGTACAATTGTGAGGGCACGAGACGGAGACAACATGCTGATTCAATATGGAATACTTCTTCCAATTATGGAAGCCGATTTTTAAATTGGAAGACCTAGTTTTCAATGCATAATATAGTTCTTCGATGTACTAACTATGTGTTTCTCTCTTGGCAAAATAGGGAATCGTTAAGGTGTTGACACAAATGGTCGTGGAATATTGTAATGAGAAACGCTCCCATTGACTACCTGTACATTGAGGACAATGTTATGACAATCCTAGGGAAGCCTAACCTTAAATAGGAAAAATACGGCGACCCCACTAAAAATCATGGCAAATGTAGTATACAAACAATTTCTTTTGGCAAAAGCTGAGAAAAATCTGGTGTGCTTGGTATTGAAGGACCCCATACATTTCTATGGGAAAATATACGGGAATATTCGCTGATTCGCAAACCGCGAATTAATTAGCTTTTCCCTTTGACCGCTCATTTCTGGATATGTTTTGCGAAAGATACTGGAAAATGTGCAGTTTTTGGCAAGGCAAGGAATTGCTTTCCAAGGAGATATACGGATGAGGATTCAAATTTTTTTCAACTCTTCAAACGATGATGCCAGTATGCACGATTGGCTGAAAAGACATGACAAATATCTTTCCCATGAGATACAAAATGAAATGATAAATATTATTGCGTTAAGAATTGTTCTGATTTAGCAGAAGGTATGGATATTTTTCTTTGATGGCAGACGAATGTACAGATGTTTCAAATAAGGAGCAGTTAGCAATTTGTTTGAGGCATGTAGATCACAACTTGGTAGCACATGAAGAATTTATTGGGTTTTATCATATACCTAATATACTATAGTTTCAGTAATCAAGGTTGTGCTGCTAAGAATGAATCTGAGTCTATTTAAATGTAGAGGCCAGTGTTATGATGGAGCTGGAACAATGGCAGGCTGTAGAAATGGAGTTGCTGCACAACTCTTAGCTGATGTTCCCAGTGCCCATTTAACACACTGCCATGGACATGCATTTAGTCTAGCGGTTCATGATATGATAAAAGGCTGCGGAGTACTGACACCTTGGATACAACAATGGAAATTTGTAAATTCTCACCCAAAAGAGAGGGAATCCTGAGCAGTATCAAAGCAGACATTCATATGGACACTCCTGGAATAAAAATGCTGTGTCCTACTCATTGGACTGTTCAAGGAGAAAGCTATGAAAGGATTAAAGACAATTATGAAGCCCTGATGTTGGAATGGGATATCTGCTTGGAAGAAAGATTGGATACTGAGATGCGGGCTCGTATTATTGGTGTGAAAGCTCAAATGGAGTCATTTCAGTATTTTTTTGGATTAAATCTTGGTGCCACATTGCTTATCCAGACAGATAACCTGTCCAAAACCCTCCAAAAAACACAGCTATCATCTGTAGAAGGGCAGCATTTTGCCAATTTGGTAATTAGGGCCATCACAAGCATGAGATCAGATGAAATGTTTGATCTATATTTCCTGAATGTTAAAAAACAGGCTAAGAATCATAGTCTACCTGAACCTTCACTGCCCAGGCATCGCAATGTCCCAAAAAAAATTGAAGTAGGAAGTGGACAATCTCATCAGCCATCATCTGCTGATGAATAGGATATACTATGAAGCAATCAATTTGGTAACCAATGCCATTAGACAACGTTTCAACCAGCCAGGGTTTAAGGCCTACAGTATTATGGAAACATTACTTCTAAGTGCTCTTAAACCGGGTATATGTAACTGATGAACTAAAGTATATGTCAGAGAAATATGCAGATGATGTGAATGTCACACTTTTGAAGGCGCAATTACCTATGCTAAGTGGAGAATTTCAATCATTCCACGAAATTTACAGTGCTTTTCAAAGCCTTGACCAATGTGAAAAGGACCTAATTTCGGAGATTGTTACTATAATTAAACTGATCTTGGTCAGTCCAGCTACTAATGCAGTCAGTGAAAGATCTTTTTCTACCGCTCGTCGCCTGAAAACGTGGCTTCGTTCAAGCATGAATCAAATTAGATTTAATAACTTAGCTACTCTCATGATTCATAGCGACAGAACAGCTAATATTGACCTGGACGAAGTTGCCTCTGAGTTCGCCTCTAGAAATGATAATCGAAAGCGACATTTTGGTATATAGATGTGAAGGATCGATTTTATTGTGCATTTCAGTGGCTTGTATTTGTACGCGCGTTTCTATGAATACACGGAGGTGCGAAGGAATATTAGACAAGTAAATAAAAAACATTCTCTATGAGAAAGTTGGTGGCATATAGGATTTGAAGGCAATGGCCCGTGGTGTAAAAAGGAAGGAAACAAGGGTCTAATAATAAGGGAAAATGGAATAGTCCTATATTTAGCACACGAACAACATACTATATCCTACATATAGAAATGTGCTAAATATAGGACTATTCCATTTTCCCTTATTATTAGACCCTTGTTTCCTTCCTTTTTACACCACGGGCCATTGCCTTCAAATCCTATATGCCACCAACTTTCTCATAGAGAATGTTTTTTATTTACTTGTTTCATTGATTTTTATTCATACCCGATTATGAGCCATATAGCATGTTAAGTAATCCATCGTGATATGAGAGGGAGGTTGTAAAGGTACGACATACCTTTGAGTGACCTTAACTCTTTTCGCCGAGCGAGATGCACGTTCAGGACTATGGCAATATCGCTGTCTTTTTTCAGGATCTGTACCTTGCACGTGAAGGCATTTTGAAAAAAAAAAAAACTACTTCACTAAGTTACAAAGAGCGTCAAACTTACAACGATCGAATAACAAGAATGATTATAATAGTTCGCACGTGCACGTTATTATAACCGCCACAGTTAATTACCACTACGTGTAGTGCCCAGACCATACACATTTGATTACATGATGTATACTGCTAGTACTTCGTATAAAGAGCGAAGTAGGACCTATCCGAGTCTTGTCAGTGCAGTAAGCTTAACTATACGTGATTTGCTAACACAACTATACCGATATATGTCATGTTGCCTCGAGACGTTTTGACCACAGAAGCGAGAATGCCAACGAATTCTGAAACCATTGGTGTAATTTTCATTTCTTAAAAGTGTTCCTATCCCGAGTTATGCGTGGTCAAGAACAAGAACAAGAACAAGAACAAGAACAAGAAGAAGAACGAGAAATACGTGGGACTGGGTACGAGTTTCGAAAATTGTTTTGTTCTCTACAACCACGCGGTTTTGTGACATCAAACAAACACGAAACTGCTTGTTGTTGCCTTCTTGTACGACGACGATAACAAGGTAAGCCATCCGCTCGTCGGGAGTCTTGTTAGAAGCGGGTCGCGTTTTTTTAATGACTTCATAATCGGGGTCAAATCCTATATGAGAGTTACTAACGTAACTCTCGATACAACTTAATTAAGTATAAAAATCTGCCCCCCCACTTTATAATATACCCTCCGCGGGCCCTGGACGTGCTGTATGTGGAAGCATCGGGAGTACATCAGGAGCGACCCTCTACCCATATCATGTGCCGCGACCCTCTACCTATCTACCGCCACCCTCTATACCGATATACTGCCAGTGCACGTCGCTCCTGGTGTACTTCCACATACGGCACGTCGTGGAATAATGCAGCTTCCCGACTCGTCGCCTTCATCCCAGACTCGGAGAAGAATAAGAACACAAGTATGGACCCAGCACTCCTTCACAGCACTATATTCAGGCCCTCGATATATTATCCACGCCCCAACACAAACTGCTGATTCATGCTATTTGATAAAACCACACGTGGGTAGCTGTGGTAAGACGTTTACATAACACCACTTGCAAAAGTGAATTTTGATGAGACAAAATGGCGCCCTCTGGTAAAATCTCGTGTGGTTCTCAGAGGTAATCAATATACAAACTGAAGCATATAGACATTAATGGTCCCTTCAGTAGTGTAAGAAAAAACAACTTGTATTTCACGTGGTAGACACCTCTATGTTTTGAAAAGGTACTTTGATGAAGCTAGAAATTTAACCCTTTACCCACTCCCAAAAAAAATCGCCATAGATCAGTTCTACTCATCATGGCCTTCAATTTGATGCCAAAAACCCTGCTGTCAATTGCATAGCAGCCAAGATATGAGTGTGCCAATTTGCAACTTTTACGAAAAAATTAATTATTCAGTGGTGTATAATTCGTAAACCATTAACGTTATTAACACAATAAATGGTACAAGTCATTTTAATATCAAGAACATATATGAGAAGTTAGAGCAAAATCGAAAGACAGGCTTGCTCATAAGAGGAGGAATAATGACCCATAGCCATTCTTGGCTGACTGACCATCAGCAGCCATACATGTATATCTTAAGCAGCTGATCATACACACAGCATACAGCTTGACATGCCTACAGTTCTATACATCTCTGTACATCTCTGTGGATGGTTTAATTGTGTACTTTCCATGTACATGTAAACTTCCCCTCCACCTCAGCTGGCACTAGCTTGAGGTGTTGAATAACCCTACAGATTGTGGTGGGTCAAGGCCCATGACCTCAGTCCTTACCCTAATACCACAAACCCATGTGTTCCATGAACATGCTGGCATGCATGCAAATTGATCTGGTGATGTCGTCATTTCTACACCCTCCCAACATACCCCTTCTCCCTCTGTACTTCTCTCATTCACTTCTCTTCTTCATATTCACTTTCAGAATGTTCTCCCTTCTTATGTGTGCATCTGTGATGCCTTTGTTCCCTCTCTCCTTACCAGGACAATACCACTCCACTGTTTATGGTAAGTCAGAATGGTTATTATGATGTAGTACAGACCTTGTTGGGAGCTGGAGCTGGAGTGAATATAGCAACATCTAATGTAAGTGATGTTTAGTGTGGAAAGATGTATATGGACTAATGAGGGTTTGGAGGGATGTCATATGGATGCAGTGGCAAAAGGCTAAATGCACCATTAATAAAATTGCTACCCACCCCCTCCCCCCCATAACACATACATGTACACACAAGGTGTGCTATCGAGATTAAAGAAGTGTGCACGTTACTCAGGTGTGGGTCATTCCACTATGACTTTGTATGGGAGCATGCTTCACATCTTCAGATCATGATGCATTAACTCATATTTGTTTGCCTTTGGATGGCTACTGACAGAGTATACACAGTAGTATACTCAGTTATACACGTAGCAGTAAGATAAATAAATGCACGCTACAATAGGTTATAGTCAACATCTGGAGAGGATGGCTGTGGCATTGGCTCTAACTAAGTTGAGGTTCAGCCTCCATATAAGGCAGCTAGGACCTCAGCCTTAGCCCTGTTGGATCTAGTTGCAAGGCGAGAGGCTAAAAGAGAAAATGACTCCATTGCGTCTGTCCCCCAAGCACCATATGCCTCAACCACCATGGGGCCTTGCATTTGGCATCATTTTCTTTGGATGAATGTTGCTTTTACCATTTATAACATTAATAACTTCAATGGCTTACGAAGTATGCTGTCCTGAATAATTAATTTTTCTGGATAAAGTTCAACTTGGAAAGTTCATACCTTTTGTGTCTTATACAGACATTATTAACATCGAACTTAATTAGAACCCTAATCAGTTATGTGGGTTGTGAAAGGGTTAGCGCTGATTTAAAAATTCGAGCTGATATAGAAGTTTAAAAATATATAAACATCAAGGGAAGACTAGTATCTCGCATTTTTGTTAATAATATTTCAGTGTATAGATAACCTCTGAGAACCGCATATGCGTTTGATGATGTGGCAGCCATTTTTTTTTAACTTGGCTTATATTACTAAGTGGTGGTAAGTGTGTTACATAACTTATCATACAAAGCTACAGTAACGGCTCGCACATTGCGAAATGTAACAGCTCGCACATTACGAAAATAAGCCCCATTCATTGTGATGTTAGGCCAGGGTTAGTGTTGTTTGCATGACCCAATCGATCGCTGCAACCCACAGCTAATGCACGCGGCCAAGGAATCTCATTAGATGGTAGTTTATGTAAACCACCCAACTCTGTTGATCATCCCAGAAATTATTTTAATATGTACTTTAACCCTTTAGCTGAGGAGAAAACACCTGAACGGAATGGTTTTACCGTTTTTCTTCTTGCATTTTCTCTGTCCACGATGATTAAGGCAGCTTGCATATTTCTCCAGCAGCTATGCATGTAATACCCTGACAACAATAGTGACATGCATAAATATGTTGCAGCAACCCATACATGTAAACCACCTACATATTAAAAGCATGTACGTTGAGTAGATACACACATGTACGTATGCATGTGCATCTTGTGCACGTGATATGGCCTGTGTGCAAAAGTGAAGGGATAACAGCTCAATAAAACAATAACTGCATCTTACCATAAGATCATGAGGTGGGTGGTTTAAACTACCATCTAATGAGATTCCTTGGCCACGTGCATTAGTGGTGGGTTGCAGCGATCGATTGGGTCACGCAAAGAACACTAACCCTGGTCTAACATCACAATGAATAGGGCTTATTTTCGCAATGTGCAAGCCGCTACCGTATCAACACTGAGGTTTATTTGCCTTTCATTTATGCCTCAAGTGTTTCTTTGATAGTGTATGCCAGCCACAAATGCCACATACAAGTAAGATCTTTTAGTGTATTGTGTAGTATCAATGGCAAAGAGCTTCCTAATATACCACAAACCACTTAGATCACTTAACAACACAATGGTTTTGTTCAATCACAGCTATTTACTAATCAAAGTTGACTTAGGTAATGAAATTATACATTTAGTTGTGTCAGCCAGACATTGTTTGGCAAATTTACTTCAGCTGACTAACCAGGTCAGTCAACAGAGGAGACGGTCCACTATCTGCACACATTATGAACTGTAGCATGCACAATAATTTGTTGTTTGGACTTAAATTGAAGTGTGTGTACATGTACTTGCACAACGATTACTTTGAAAACACAAAGGACTGGTCATTAATAAGTAATTTACATTGATCACTCTTGTATTAGGACGGTCGGAGTCCATTGTGGACAGCAAGTTTCAATGGACACCTTGAAATAGTAAAGAAACTCATTGAAGCAGGAGCTGATATCAATCAGGCTAATAAGGTTGGTCTGAAATGATCTGCTCCATGTACAATGCAGTGGTCAGCATGTACTGGTACTTTAACATGATTTAGAATAAAACGTTTCGGGGAAATTACAACATGTAAAAATCATTTGTTATTTGGACTCAAATTGAAGTATGCATACAATTGTTGTTTGGACTTAAATTGAAGTACATGTATGCATACATGTACTTGTTAATCGTTGTGCATACATGTACTTGCACAACGATTACTTGTAAAACACAAAGGACTGGTCATTAATAAGTAATTTACATTGATCACTCTTGTTTTAGAACGGTCAGAGTCCATTGTGGACAGCAAGTTTCAATGGACACCTTAAAGTAGTAAAGAAACTCATTGAAGCAGGAGCTGATATCAATCAGGCTAATAAGGTTGGTGGGAAATGATCTGCTCCATTTACAATGTAGTGGTCAGCATGTATTGGTACTTTAACCTGATTATCGGGGAAATTAATGGCCATGGCCATCTACAGTATGTTTAGATGTGACAGGGTGTGAACTAGTGAGCGTATGTAGGGATGTGATGTGGTAAGGGAGTTAGGGAACATGTTGGATACATGTACATGTATATTGATGTACATGTAGTAGTACTCTTATTGTTACCTTTGAATTTTTTACTATGTAATCTTAGTGACACATTCATTGTTGGACCTACTGTATATATATATTTTTTTATTTATGGTTACATCATGTACACTGCATGGGCTTTGAATAAAGTTTTATTCCACAAGTGGTCTCAATATTTTAT
The DNA here is from genome assembly GCA_963681505.1 of Eunapius fragilis. Lineage (NCBI taxonomy): Eukaryota > Metazoa > Porifera > Demospongiae > Spongillida > Spongillidae > Eunapius > Eunapius fragilis. Next base: position 8,628,208 of record OY811972.1, on the reverse strand, counting down.
ATGCCACAATTTAGGTGTATTCAAATTTACATTGTTAGACTCCTGTAACCTCAGGAGACACATGTACATGTATGTGGTTACTATGGGTAACATAATTTTCTTTATTGTTTGGTCTTGTGAACTATTGTTATTCTTTCAGTCCTTTGCAATATATTGTGTTGTACATGCACATGTACGTGTTTGAACTCAAGAAAAGAATTTAAGTGCACGTAATCAAAGACACATGTTACTTCACTGCATGTTTGTACATGTATTAGTATTTGCAACGCAGGTGTATTGATATCCATTCACACATGATGACATGCATAAGTACATGTATATCACTCATGTACATGTACATCTATGGTCTTCAGAATGGGAGCACACCCCTGGACATAGCAGTGAAGAAGAGTCACAAGGGAATAATTGAACTACTGAAGCTTAACATGAGCAAGGTTAGGTTAGGTGTGCATGTACATGTACATAGACACCTAATGTGTGTGCTGGTGTGATGTTTGATATTCAGATGTGTCAAGCTAAATAATCTCTGTAACATCACCCTTTTTATGATGTCATAATTCCGTAATTATGCTTGATGATTTGCTATTTACATTTACAAGGCAACACAAAAGGTCTAATGGACCACCCTGCAGCACAATACATGTACATGTATATGTACATGCAAGTACACAGACAATCAAATAGTTGCAACACACTGCTAATTCATAACAATATTAATAGTGGTGGGAGCTACAGGTAATCTTGATATGAGGTCAGGATACTACAAGTATGGGGAGGAGCACTGTTGTTGCTTTTGAATTAGGAGATATATGCTTCCATGGTATATGGTTTTTATGTGTTTGGTCTGGAGTACATGTCATTATGAAATGTATATTTGTCTGTTTACAGATAAAGCAGCCAGTGGAACACAAAAAGTAAACATTTGTACCACCAAATGTATTCATGATCCTTCATACTCCACTCTATCTCCTCCCCTCTCTCTTCCCTCCAATATTCCCTCTCAATAGGTTGGTCACATTTGCCTCCACACATGGTGACAATATCAGACTTGAACATGGAGGACAAGTGGCCTGCAGATTTAATAACAACTCAAGAGGCATTGTGATTACTTCTGCTCCTCTTCCTAGTGATGTCATCTTTCAGGTGAGATGACAGGTTTAGACATTGTCACCACATACTGTTGTCCCTCACTGACATGTGGTGCATCACTTGTACAAGTGTTGTGACTTTCAGGCACAATATTGTATGTACATGTGTACATGTGTACATTGTAACTCCCCAATGACTAGTTTCGTTTCACCACCATTTATCTGTTCCATTGGTAGTTTTTTTTTTTTTTTTTGGAATAAGAAATCTTCCTTCTCCAAAAATATACTGATTTTAGTTTTAGTGTGGGAACTCAGGAAGTGAACAACATGGCACCAGAACTACATGGCTCCATGTACAGTAGATTGATAAGGATATGTATTCAGGTGAGGTAATATCAGTGGATAGGGACTGCATGGGCAGAAGGTCTGATTTTTTCACCAGAGTGTAGAAGTACCTGATGGTGGCATGTGCAGCAATACAAGACTGTGATCATGATTAGGCCGCATGTGTGGGCAAGAGAGTCTGCTGCACTTCATGAACAATTTGTGCAGTTTGAACTTGGGGTTTATTCCAGGAGGTGTGGCTCACACCCCAGTATTGTAGTACATTGTGTACTGAATGTATGGATGTGATGGGCTAGTGCTGGTGGTGTGCACTGAATGTATAGATGTGATGGGCTAGTGCTGGTGGTGTGTACAATGGACAAAGCACTTGAAATGTACATGAGATTGGCTTAAGTTAGGTGAATACCACACTTTTGCATGTATCATGAAGAATTGTTGTGTGCATCACCAACATGGATTATAGATGAGACTTACAAAAGGCATCATTTACTTAGAAGCTCACTATCCCTAAGAATAGCTTTTTCAAGACCACCATTATAATCCATTAGTGCATGAGATTTGGGTTCATACAAGGAGTAGCTATATGGGAGAAGGATATGGTTGCAGTTATTCTCATTCACCTAGTTCTCAGCCCTTGCAATAGCAAATATATTCATGCAACATGTACATGGCTAGACAAGTTTAAGATACGGATAAGGAAGCCTGTTTTTATATATCAGATTAAAACAATAGACACTACATGTACTGTACACACAGTTGAGTCACCATGCATGCTTTACATGTGAAGTGAATGGTTTTGTGCAGTTCCCTGCTGTATGTTGGGCCCTACTACCGCGTTTGGTCAGGTAGTAGGGTGACAAACCCGACCAAACGTGGTAGTAGGGCCGCCCGATTATGCTGTACATGCACAGCTTTTTAATGTTAATACAACACGCCATAACGTACCTTTGGGTGGTAGGGGTAGTTCTGTGACCCCTGCGGTACCACGTACTCTCGGCAGCACTTTTAGCTAATCGGATAGCAGGGTCATAATGACATTCCAATATTACCGACTCCTTTCAGATGCTTTAATGGCAGCTGAATTGTCCTCGTATTTCTGCCTTTTAGCAGTGCGGTTTCCCTCGAGGTCCTCTTCATATCGCCGCCTTTTAGCAGCACGGTTCTCCTCAAGGTCCTATTCATATTGCCACCTTTTAGCAGATCGCTTATATTCATTATCGGCCTTGTAGCTGTCGCGTACGGAGGCCTTCATTTTTTCGGGATATCGTCTTGTAGCTTGAACACAGCTATTCCATACAGCATATATATGAAAAAAAAACACATCACACTCAAGATGTATCTTACATCATTTTGCTGTGAAACAAGCGCTATGTAATCCCCACAATTCACCAAACTTGGCTGTTGTGACATGACTACATGGTACACGGCCACTTCGCCAGCTTAGCTGCTCCTAACACAAGGTCAAAATGCACTCTGCACTGTTACAAGAAGCGGATGGGCATTCTCCAGCTGACACAAGTGGCAACTCAGATAGAATGCACAAGAGATTCTTGCATGCCTAGGTGAAAAGAACACCTCTGCATCATTATATAGCAGTGCATGCATTTTGAGACAACCTTTCTGGGTGTCCGAGGCTGATAAACGACTCTGTCAGCATGGAGTTCTTGCAAAGAGATGCCAACTTGAGGAGGTTGGAGTTGTCGACCCTCAGGTTGCTTTAATCCTTCTTCGTCTCTGTGGATCCATATGCAAACTGGTACATCTGGCAAGGGCAACTCCATCAACTCTTCATGAAAAGCCTTTGCTCTAATTGATGATGACATCAGAATGTCCTTCTGTCGATGCATTGGTGTTGACACATCTGATACAGTTTGGCAGCAGGCTCAGCTTAGCCCAAGTAGAGGGGGCCTTGGGTTTCAGCCATTATCTCGCCACTCATCAGCAGCATTCATCTCTTCTTGATGCTCATCTGGCTTTGGTATGCATTCATCTCCCCACCTGACTCAAGCAGTAGAGATCTTTAACAGCTTGGTCTCGCCTGCAGATGTAGTCAGCGTCGAGTCGCTCCTCACTACACCAGTCTTTCAGAAATCCCTTTCTGGTAAGTTAGATGACCATGTCTTCAACTTACTGCTGAACTCATCTTCAGTAGCAGACAAAGCACGTCTTTTGTCAGTTTCCTCTCCCCATGCAGCATCCTGGCTTTCAGTTGTGCCCTCCGAGAGCTTAGGGCTTCACATGGATCCTCCTGTTTTCCAGGTAGCCATCAAATGGTGGCTTGGCCTTGATGTTTCAGAGGGCTCACAATGTGCACTATGCCCAGGCAGTGCACTTGACCACCTTGGCCACCATGCAGTTACCTGCAAGTATGGTGGTGATGTGGTAACTCAGCATAACATGATTAGGGACATCTAGGTGGAGACATGTCGTCGGGCTCACATAGGGGTTAAGGTGGAAGTCGGCAACAACCTAAGTAGAGACCACAGTAAGACCCGTCCAGCTGACATACTTCTTCCTAACTGGTTTTTGGGCAGAAGAGCAGCATTAGATGTGTCCTTCACCTCACCGCTAAACCCTGTTAATTTGTTGGAAGCGGGAGTGTCGGCCACAGCTGCTACCCACGCTACTGAGTCTGACCCCAAATGCTCAGATCTAGGATGGGTATGTGTCCCTATGGTAGTTGAAACTTATGGAGCTTGGGGAAAAGAAGCCACTGCCATTATCTCCTCTGTAGCCTCTAGACTTGCCACTTCCGTGTGTCGGCCAAAGTCCATCGTACATAATGAGATCTATGGCCGACTGAATCTCCACCTGGTCAGGGCTAATGCTACAGCTATCCTCTCTAAGATAGCTCGTGTACTGTAGAGCTGTACTTTGTATTTAATCAGTAAAATTATTAATAAAAATCTATTACTAATTAGAACTTGATATATGTATGTCTATATGACCTGTAAGGATAACGTGCCGGTAAATTTCGAAGTGATTGGTACTATTGCCGTTCTTCAAAACCGTTCTTAGCTTGATTTATACCTTCCTAAGAAGAATTAGAAGACGACGACGACGAATTATTTTAGGACTGGGCACGAGAAACAGGAAATTGTTTGTTTCTCTATAACCACACCGTTTTATGACACGGAACCAACGTAGAACTGTAGATCGTTGTACCCTCATTCCATCGGGATAAAGAGATAAGCAATCCGTTTCTCCGTTGTCCCTCCAGACGCTAGTGAAGTTTTATTAATGACTTCATCAACCCTCAATCAATCCTATATTGAACCTGCTGCCACAGGTTCAGATTAGTTATTATTGCTACCACATTCTAAACACTTGCACTATGACAATGTTTTTAGTATGTACGTGTGTGGTAGCAACAATAACTAATCTGGTTCATTATAAGCAATAACTAATCTGGTGATTTATCATTGTGCAATACTTTGATTGTCATATATCTTGTCTTGCAAGTACCATCCTTGTAATAATTGTAACATACTCGATTTATGCAATGCTTACTGATTACGCATCAATAGGTGGAGATTATGGAGGTGGACTCCAAATGGAGTGGCTCTCTGTCCATTGGAGTCACTACACAAAGGTCGGCACAGGTGGTTTCTGTGGACAATGTAAAGCAGTTGTTGGGACAAAGTTTTATTGTGACATCATCAGTTAATGGCAAACCATCCTTAGCTCTGTATGCTGGAGGGCAGGTATGACACTGTTTAGTTCATGTACATGTGTACATCTGTTGTGTGTGCTATAGAGTAGTCCATGCCGCCATTGTATTAAACAGAAAATTGTACGTCTCATTGATTATTGTATGTATGTATATGTACACGTATGTGAATCAAACTATTCACTAGCTGGTCAGTATGAGGCTCCCTCTGGATAGCAATAGAAAGATGCTGCCAAATATATTGAGTAGCATTCTGAGTGTGATCCTCTTGCTAAGTTCTTAAGGGAGAGGGAGGGATCAAGAAACACCTTGTATTGCTACAGGGCACAAAATACATGCTGGGGTTTCAACAACATAATCTGCTGGAACCTGCTCTAAATAACTATGTATATTTAGCCATTGTTAACCCAAATTAAGCATGTAGTGATACAATTTGTACTTTTAACCACCAGTTATTCCACATGGGCATGTACCTGTACGTTTATTTGACATGCATTAGATGTATATCAATAGTACATCTGCAATGAATGAACTGGTTCATATAAACACATGCACCTCATGCCAACACTTACATATGTATTAATATCACCAGGAAGTGGATCAACTGCCTGATGAAATCAATTTCCATGACCTAAAGGTTGGGGACACAGTTGGACTGCTGTACACAAACTCTGGTACCTTGCACCTCTTCATTTATGGTGCCCACATGGTCACACTTCCCTGCACTGTCCCCATGGGTGTGTATGGTTTGGTGGACCTATATGGTCAATGTGTGAAGGTATCCCTTAGACCACTGACACCTTGGAGTGGGGGAAGTCCCCTTTATGTCATGGCTGATAAAAGTGCTCTTGATCAGCAGAGAAAGCAGCTTACTGGTAAGCTGTCCATGTCACCTGTTGTTTAGACCTGTATATTGCATTGGAACTTAGTTTTATGTTCATGTACACTGTACTCCTGCTACATGTACATGTAGCGAACACTTCTTGTTAGTTTCAAATATCTTAATTGCATTGAGAAGTGAATCAGCTGACTCTAAATATGTCAGACTATCAGGATTAACGATGAGAATGTGCTTAATTAAGACATTGCAATAGCTTGAAGTAATGTGCTGGTGGATCAAGTCATGTACATGTATTAAGTTTATGACTGTGCGGTGTATGAAATTTTGGCATCAAATTTTGATAAGAGTCTAACATTATATTTATTGCAAGCGATGGCCAAATGGTGATGTATAGCATGATGATGGGCCATATATATTGACCTGCACAAGGACAGCATGAGACATTGGCAGAGATACTATCACTTAACAGTTAACTGCATGCATGTATGTGTTAAGAAATTCTAATTTTGAGTTTTATGATACTTTATCAAATTTTCCAGAACAAGCAAAAGACTCGCATTGAAATGGTAGCTAATTATAAATTCAGTGCCTAATAACTTAATGATGGATAGTCAAATTTAGAATGCGTAAGGACCATTTGAAAAGCTCTTTGGAGTTCATGGAAAATGAAAAAAAATTGAAAACTCGAAAAACTATCCAGAATGGTGATTTTGCTGGACACTAGCCCATTTGTCATTGAACACTTTGTACAATAATGGCTACCCAAAACCATTTTCTAAGAGATAAAAATACACTTGTGGTTTAAGGGCTGTGAACGATGATAATTGCCAATGGAGTGGCAACATTATTAACCCCTATTCCTGTACAAAGGACAAATGTCTTGTGTAAGGGCAATTTTTGAAGCCCTTTTTATATGTGACCACAGTAAAACCTTGTACTAAAAATCACAGGAAGCAGGCAGTTCTCGAGTTGTTCACTGGTGGTGCCTCTTTTGTAAAGATTGGAACTGGAGGTAGGGCAAAGCATACGCGCACTAGGTATGAATCAATGTCACGACTTTTGACATTCGTACCTCGCACGCGTATGCCTCCCAATCTTTTCTGTTAAGACGCACCACCAGCGAGAACAACTCAAGAACAGCCTGCTTCAGCGATTTACTGAGGTCATGTATAAAATTGTCCCTTAAACAAGACATTGGGTCCTTCGTACGGGACATCTGGTGAATAGGGGTTAAAAATTGTTCCCTAGTTTACAATGTAGCAATATCCTTTATGCCTCTTCATTACTATGGTAATGCAGTCCAAGGCTCTGGTCAAGGGGTGGTTTGCTGGACAGTGTCCCAAATGATGGCCAAAAGCTAAGTAACTACGCCAAACATGTACTGTAACTGAATTGTGTAACCTGTTTTACTGCTGTAATTTATTGTTTGTGTGTGTGTACCATTGTTTCAGTCAATCAGCCTGTTATTGTATCATTAGCTGTTCTAAGCACAGCATGTTGAAAGGAGGGTTTGTGCCATTGTGTGGAGTGTAATATACACGCCTCAACATGTGGTACATATACATGTTATTTATCATCACTACCCACTGATGCATCTTTCAGGTGGAGGCTTTTCTAAATTATGTCATAGCACCACTACTTTTTTGTAACATTACTACAACAAATGATCTGGTGTTGGGCGGTGGGGCATTAAAAGAAAGGAGACAACTGGTTTTACATGTGGTATATGTGTTGTCCAGGTCTTACATGTATTGATATCCATATTTTTACTTCATAAAAAATGTTGAGTGTACTGTGGATCATTTTGCACTCTGCATGTACTTAACCCCCCCTCCCCCTCCCCGCCCTCATTTTTATAGATGCAACACAATTGTTTGAAGAAGCTATGAAGGAAGGTTCAGTGAATATATCAATTATCAAATGCCTGGTGCTAGGGATAGCAGGTGTGGGGAAAACCCACCTCAAGTGGCTCCTTCTGTCGGAGAACACAGATAAACACACTGGTCGTGTTAGTACAGGAATAGCTGATAATCCAGTGCATGCATTTGTGGGCTCTGTCAAGTCTATTCTAGCAGGGGTGGATGAGAAAGATAGTGGTAACTGGGAGGTTTTGGATGAATCCAAGCTAATGCAGGTTCTTATAAATGCCTACCAGAATGAGCCTTCCCCCATTTCAGCATCAGTTTCCATAGCAACTCAGGCTTCTCCTCGTCCAGCTGCACATCAGCAACCATCAAAGTTGGCTGACCCATTATCAAAGCTACATGTAGATGTCAAGGTTCCATCACCTTCATCTATTGAGCCTGTATTAGCTCCATCTATTGAGCACCAAGAGATATCTTCAGACCTCCCTATGGAGGATAAGTTCAATGATAACCCAGCTGCTGGTGTAATTAGTAGTCGATTTATTGAGGCATTCAAAAAAGCTATAGGTAAGAATGTATTGCATTTTAAAGTGACCTTGGTCCAGTTCATCGACAGTGGTGGTCAGCCCCAGTTCCTTGATATCTTACCTGCCTTTATCCAAGATGTGTCGGCAATTGTCTTTGCAGTAAACCTTTCAGAGAGCTTAGACCACTGCCCAGAGATCTATTTCTATGGGCAGAACAGTCAGCCAGTAGGCAAACCATACACATCTCCATCCTCCCACAAGCAGGTGCTAGAGCAGTGTATGAGAGCATTCGCAACTAACACCAGGGGTTCCCATCCTTACCTGTTTGTTATGGGTACACACAGAGATGAGGAACAAAAATGCTCAGAGACAAAGAAGGAGAAAGATGAAATCATTAAACGTGTGGCAAATTCAGAATTTCTTATCCACAAGACGGGAGTTGAAGCAATTTGGGAGGTCAATAGTAAAATTCCTGAGAAAGAAGATGAAGAGGTTGCCCATAAATTACGTCGATCAATTGTAGCTAAGTGCTGTAAGGGCAATCACCGTCATCTGCCGTTAAAGTGGTTTGTTCTGGAGATGCAGATAAGGGCATCTGCTCCACAAGGTGTTTTGAGCCTGAAGAAGTGTTTACAGCAGGCTCAAATGTTAGATATGGACGAGAAAGGCTTAGAGGCAGCTCTCCTCCATATGGTCAAGTATAACCTATTCCTTTGGTACCATGACGTACCAGGTCTTAGGGAGGTGGTGTTCTCTGATCCTCAGGTCTTCCTAAAGATCATCACAGCCCTAGTCCAGTGCAAACATGAGCTGGCAGGCCGTGATGTGCCAGAATCATTCACTAGTGAAGGCGTTGAAAATGATTGGTGTGTTAACTTCAGGGATCATGCTATAGTTCGTCATGAATTTCTCTGTCATCAGAGTTTTCAAAAATATTTCATTGATGGTGTTTTTACAGTTAGGCATTTCACAGAATTGATGTGCCATCTCTTTATCATGGTTCCCTTAGAAAATGTTACTGGCTACTTGATGCCATCCCTTTTAGATCCTTTGAATCTTGACAAGATCAGTACCCACCAAGGACCAGATCCTCTCCTGGTCTGTTTTCCTAATGAATTTGCACCACATGGATTATTCACTTTCTTGGTAGCTTTCTTACAACACAAGGAGTGTTTATTAGTTGAAAATAATGAAGTCCCAGCCTGTCTTTATAGGAATTGTGTTTCTTTTAAGTGCAGGAAGTATCCTGCTAGGTTCACCATCATTGATTCAGTGTCCTACATAGAGGTACATCTTAATGATGGGGTTCGCACAACAGTATGCCCTAAAATTAGAAAGCTTATCCATATGGGTGTTATGGAATGTGCCAATATTATCAAATACAGTGGTGGGAAGGAACTCAAAGATGGTTTTATATGCTCCATTAAGTCTTGCAAATGTGCGGCTATTCCTTATGAAGATGACCCAACCCGAGCATCCTGTACACGTTGTTCTTGGGACATGACTCTAACCAATGGCCATACCGATTGGCTTGGAAAGAAAGGAACACCAGGTATGTTCTCATTTTCTTTGTAAAGTGTAACATGCTACAAAACCTAGCATTGAACTTTGGCCACATGTTGTGTATAGGGGCCACATGTTGTGCATAGGGGGCCACATGTTGTGTATAGGGGGCCACATGTTGTGCATAGGGGGCCACATGTTGTGTATAGGGGGTCGCATGTTGTGTATAGAGGGCCACTTGTTGTGTATAGGGGGCCACATGTAGTGTACAGGGGCCACATGTTGTGTATAGGGGGCCACATGTTGTGTATAAGGGGCCACATGTTGTGTATAGGGGACCACATGTTGTGTATAGGGGGCCACATGTTGTGTATAGGGGGCCACATGTTGTGCATAGGGGGCCACATGTTGTGTATAGGGGGCCACATGTTGTGTATAGGGGGCCACATGTTGTGTATAGGGGGCCACATGTTGTGCATAGGGGGCCACATGTTGTGTATAGGGGGTCGCATGTTGTGTATAGAGGGCCACTTGTTGTGTATAGGGGGCCACATGTAGTGTACAGGGGCCACATGTTGTGTATAGGGGGCCACATGTTGTGTATAGGGGGCCACATGTTGTGTATAGGGGGCCACATGTTGTGTATAGGGGGCCACATGTTGTGCATAGGGGGCCACATGTTGTGTATAGGGGGTCGCATGTTGTGCATAGGGGGCCACATGTTGTGTATAGGGGGTCGCATGTTGTGTATAGAGGGCCACTTGTTGTGTATAGGGGGCCACATGTAGTGTACAGGGGCCACATGTTGTGTATAGGGGGCCACATGTTGTGTATAGGGGGCCACATGTTGTGTATAGGGGGCCACATGTTGTGTATAGGGGGCCACATGTTGTGTATAGGGGGCCACATGTTGTGTATAGGGGGCCACATGTTGTGTATAGGGGGCCACATGTTGTGTATAGGGGGCCACATGTTGTGTATAGGGGGCCACATGTTGTGCATAGGGGGCCACATGTTGTGTATAGGGGGTCGCATGTTGTGCATAGGGGGCCACATGTTGTGTATAGGGGGTCGCATGTTGTGTATAGAGGGCCACTTGTTGTGTATAGGGGGCCACATGTTGTGTATAGGGGGCCACATGTTGTGTATAGGGGGCCACATGTAGTGTATAGGGGCCATATGTTGTGTATAGAGGGCCACATGTTGTGTATAGGGGGCCACATGTTGTGCATAGGGGGCCACATGTTGTGTATAGGGGGTCGCATGTTGTGTATAGAGGGCCACTTGTTGTGTATAGGGGGCCACATGTAGTGTACAGGGGCCACATGTTGTGTATAGGGGGCCACATGTTGTGTATAGGGGGCCACATGTTGTGTATAGGGGGCCACATGTTGTGTATAGGGAGCCACATGTTGTGTATAGGGGCCACATGTAGTGTATAGGGGGCCACATGTTGTGTATAGGGGGCCACATGTTGTGTATAGGGGGCCATATGTTGTGCATAGGGGGCCACATGTAGTGTACAGGGGCCACATGTTGTGTATAGGGGGCCACATGTTGTGTATAGGGGGCCACTTGTTGTGTATGGGGGGCCACATATTGTGTATAGGGGGCCATATGTTGTGTATAGGGGGCCGCATGTTGTGTATAGCCCCGGGGCCACATGTTGTGTATCATGTTTATGGGAAGGGGAGAAGACTTGTTTGTCATCCTGAGCAGAACGTTTGGATTGGGGAAGAGGGAAGTCATATTCATGGTCCATGACTGTATGTTCTTCTCTTCAGATTCCACTTTTACTCATAAAAATATACTCAGTGCTCTTAAAGATGTGGTGGATTGGAAGTCACTGGGAATCCAACTACATATTAGTCTTACAAAGATAGAAGAAATTGATATTAATAATCGTGGACAAGTTGCAGATTGCCGACGCCATCTTATTCAGTTCTGGTTGGAATCAGACACGTCATGCTCCTGGAAGAAGCTGATTGGTGCCCTCTCATCCTGTGACCATGTGGTCCTGGCTGAACAATTAAAGACATTGTATGGACTGTAGCATATTTAAAAGTAGCAATAGTGTGTTTGTAGCATGGAGGTAGTGTAGTGTTGGAGTGTTGTGTGATATGCTGTTCTAGCTTAGACTGTTAGAACATTTGTAGCTATAAATAGTTCAACTGATGAATGTACATGTACATATGTATGATGATGATGATGTATTACAATGTACATGTGTTTACATAATATAATGATGTTTTGTACACCATGGGCAAAAGTGTGGTCTGTGGCATGTAACCATGGTGCCAATATATGGGAATTACCTACCAGGATTTATTATGTCATCTGTGTGCTACCAGACTACCTACTGGAGCATTCTGTACTGGAGCCAACATTATCTCCAGCTCATCATTAGAGCATAGATATGTCAAGTAAGCATTGTTTTTTCATCTGCCCATTCAAATACGACTAAAACTATCCTAGCTGCTCCTTGATGCATATGTGCCGTGTGCTTGCCTCTATGTCATTTGCACAGCTCCAATGCCATGCTAGGGGAGATAATTTATGCACTCATACACCTACAGTAGGCAGCATAATTATTACTTAGATAAATAAATACGTATACTCCTGTGTTGTGTGACTGTTGCTTAGCAACATGTTATGCTGTACAAATCACCTAGCTAATGAAATGATTATCAGCAGACTTATGGCCTTCCACCGACTTACAATGTTTGACACATCAATACTGATAGTTTGATTTAATTTAGCAGCATTGTTTTGAGTTGTAGATGCTGTTACTTGACCAATGCCTTTTTTGTCTTGTGGCTGTGGGAGGAGGGGATGGTGTAGTAACACTGAAGAATCATTCTATTTTTAGTTGTTGATAGATCAACAACTAGTCCAGCTGGTCACCAGTGTCATAGTCTATGCTTCATGTGACTTGATTATGCACATGTGGTCTGCAAGTAGGGCCATTTGGTCACCTTAACTTCTCCCTAGTGTGGTCTGCAAGTAGTGCCATTTGGTCACCTTAACATCTCCCTAGTGTGGTCTGCAACTAGGGCCATTAGGTCACCTTAACTTCTCCCTAGTGTGGTCTGCAGCTTGGGCCATTTGGTCACCTTAACATCTCCCTAGTGTGGTCTGCACCTAGGGCCATTTGGTCACCTTAACATCTCCCTAGTGTGGTCTGCAACTAGGGCCATTTGGTCACCTTAACATCTCCCTAGTGTGGTCTGCAGCTAGGGCCATTTGGTCACCTTAACATCTCCCTAGTGTGGTCTGCAGCTAGGGCCATTTGGTCACCTTAACATCTCCCTAGTGTGGTCTGCAGCTAGGGCCATTTGGTCACCTTAACATCTCCCTAGTGTGGTCTGCAGCTAGGGCCATTTGGTCACCTTAACATCTCCCTAGTGTGGTCTGCAGCTACTGCTAGGGCCATTTGGTCACCTTAACATCTCCCTAGTGTGGTCTGCAGCTAGGGCCATTTGGTCACCTTAACATCTCCCTAGTGTGGTCTGCAGCTAGGGCCATTTGGTCACCTTAACATCTCCCTAGTGTGGTCTGCAGCTAGGGCCATTTGGTCACCTTAACATCTCCCTAGTGTGGTATTCAGCTAGGACCATTTGGTCACCTTAACATCTCCCTAGTGTGGTCTGCAACTAGGGCCATTTGGTCACCTTAACATCTCCCTAGTGTGGTCTGCAGCTAGGGCCATTTGGTCACCTTAACATCTCCCTAGTGTGGTCTGCAGCTAGGGCCATTTGGTCACCTTAACATCTCCCTAGTGTGGTCTGCAGCTAGGGCCATTTGGTCACCATAACATCTCCCTAGTGTGGTATTCAGCTAGGGCCATTTGGTCACCTTAACATCTCCCTAGTGTGGTCTGCAGCTTAGTTGTACATTTCGTGTGTAAAAACAAAACATTCATGGCCAGGATGGCTCTTAGAGATGTTCTATCGATCCAACAATGGTTATCAGGTGTGGTTCAGTTCTCAGGTTAGACAGTGATACCGTAGCTCTTTTAGATAATAATAAAAATACACTTATGCCGAATTAATTAGCGTATATACTATTACGCTAAATAAGTTGTCTTGCAGTTATTAATCCTTTTTGACCGTAAAAAATAAAAATTTGCACGTTGTAAAATGCAAATTAGGCTGCGGTTGGATCTGTTTACTCTATTGACGGGGCTCTTTTACAGTGGGAGTGCTTCCTAAAGGATGGGCGGGTAAGACCTCTTGGCGCTAAAATAAGCTGTTGTTTGTGCCTGACTTCCCGCTGGTACATCCGTCGGGTATTGCTGTATCTATAAAGAGTCAAGTGTCTTATTTTTTCACACAACTCACTGGAGACCACGGGACTAATAGTTGTACACATTTGGTAAACATACTGTAGGTCCAATAACGCTACACACTTGATGAACTGAGCCAGTAAAGTATATGGATCGCTGTGCCTAGTCGGGCCACACCCAACTTCGCTGTTACTTTCACTGAATTACGATGTAGGTCTGTCTGGTCTATCAGTGTGCACCCACAGCCTATCAGTTAAAATTTCAGTTTTTTGATAAGCATCCCTTTGTGCTCTGATCGTTACATTTAGCATATTAGTGATAACACATCTTCTGGTTGGATAAATATTGGTCAACTAATATTACGTGCAATTGATAAACATACATGTACATGTGTCTTTATTATGCAGATTTGGTGACCCTACATTGTAGTGAAGGGTTAATGCTATTTTACAGAATTTTGGAAAACAGTTTTCAAATGATTAGCACAGTCTACATGTGATGCATTGTATTTGGTGAACACGTCCTAGTTTGTTCGATAATCAAATTCCAAAGTTATTATACGATACACAGCCGCAGATACATACTCACAACTAAAAGGCACTACAATTACTATCTGTCTCTTAAGTTACTTGGTACCTGTAATTGTACAAACTGTCGAACACATGTGCACTATTTGGAGAACACATGCATTATACACAATTATTGAACACAGTAACTGTACACAAGTCTAGTGTACATACAATATTTTATGTGTAGGCTTAATTATTGCTCACAATTGATTAACTGAGCCTAATAATTTGTAACAATTCATAAACAATTGGTGAACACTTGCAAATTATGTGTGCAATTTTAATAGGGTAAACTGTACTACATGTATATGTTCACCAATACATGTACATGTAGTTCACAAGTTGTATTTGTGAGTGTTCACCAAGTACATGTATGTTAAATGATGAGGCTGAATTCACTAAACTGTACTACATGTATAGGTTCATCATTTTACCATTTAGCTTATTCAGTTCAAAACCTATTGGGTTAACTAACTTGTACTTGTGGTCAAGAATTATGTAAACTGTGTGTTCACCAATAGCATATAATTTGTAAACACACCATGTACATGTAGAAGCAATTAATCAATTGGTGAACTTAGCATTAACACAATTGGTGAACCACACAATTTATTGTAATAATTGTACAATACACTGTTGGTGAACACAGCCTAATAATTACATACACACAATATGTGACCATTGGCCCAATAATTGTACACAATCAGTGAAGTCTCCGTAATTGGTGAACCCAAGCACATTATAGTTGTTACAATTGATGAACACATGCATAACAGTCTGATAATAATTGTCCACAACTGCTGTACTTAGAAGACTTGTAGATTTAATTATTGGGGTCCACAGCCTAATAATTAGTGAACACATGGACTGTGGTGATGTTACACAATTGTTGAATACTACCTAGTAATTAATAATTGTACAAATGTACATAACTGACATTACACACACACATACACATACACACACACACACAATGATTTAACACAATGTTTGAACCATAGTCCACAGTCAAATTAAAATATCATGGTCTTCAAATTGGGAGCACAACCTATTCCATAAATGGTGAACGCTCAGAATGGAATATTTAGGCTGTGTTCACCAATAATTGTATTTGTGTATGTTCACCAAGTACATGTATGGAGGCTTATTTAAAAATTGTCTAGATATTGAACATACATGTCTAGACACCATTGTGTGTTCAATATTTACAAATAATTTCACAACTGTGAACAAGTAGTTAAAACCTATTGGATTAATTTTTGCCGTGGTTAAGAATTGTGCAAAGTGTGTGTTCCCAATATATATTATTTGTAACCCCATTGAGCCAATAATTTTGTGCAATTGGTGAACTTAGCCTTAAGTGCATGAATCATTCAACACACTTTGTGAACCACACGATGTATTGTAATAATCATACAATACTACATGTATTGGTCACTGAACACAACCTAATAATTGTACACACAATTTGTGAACTTTGGCCCAACACATGTGAGTCATTTGTACATGTATTTATGTACATACATTATAACATACATACATGCCCCACAATTTGACCCAATAATCTTACGTGAACCCAAGCACATTGACCAGGGTGGTGTTTAGCAATACTTATAATACAATGTTATGAATGTCACTTAATACCCTGGTTTTTTGGCCTAGACATTGTTGGCCAATGTGAGCTAAACATAACGACTGTACACAGGTACATCTACCTGTACACAACTGGTAAAAACTGGCTAAATAATTTTTACATTTGTTAATTTGTTTACAGTCTAGTAGTGTGAGGTGTTAATATGCTTCACACAATAACAGTACATGTAATTTGTGAACTAACATTGACCCAATAGTTTAACAACTGGTAAACTGGTGAAGATTGTCTAAATAATTTTGCACACGTTAAGTGTGTGAACTAATAATTGCTTAACATTGACATATTTAGTTTACATTCATAATGGATGGGCCTTTAAGAATTGTTTATCACAAATAGTGAACACTGCCCCAGTAATTTATAATTGATGAAACTTAATAACATGTATTTCTAATAATAGCTGATAATTGGTGAACACAGTAGGATTGGGTAATTATCTTATCACATTGTTCATCACTTTGATGTGTGGGACTGCAGTGAAATAAAAAAGAACAAAATAGTCAAAAATAATAATAAACCATTTTTAACTAGAAAAATTGTGGCTCTAAACAAGTGATTAAACTTTATCCCAATACAGCATATCGTAATTATGATTTCAACACTGTATCATAATAATTGTACACAACTCCTTTACATACATGTACATCTTTATTATTTTGTACACATACAACACAATGTAACATTTGAACTACATGTACATGTAGCTAGCCAGCAAACCTTGGATATTGGATACTAATGTCTCAAATGTGTAATCCACTCTGGAACTCAGCTACAGTATATGCTTATGAAAATTAGCGATCTATTTATAAACATCATGAGAAAGTTTCTTACTATCTGTCTCTTAAGTTAATTGGAACCTGTAATTGTACAAACTGTCGTACACATGTACACAATTTGGAGAACACATGTATTATACACAATTATTGAACACAGTAACTGTACACAAGTCTGGTGTACATACAATATTTTATGTGTAGGCTTAATTATAGCTCACAATTTATTAACTGAGCCTAATAATTTGTTACAATTCATAAGCAATTGGTGAACACTTACAAATTGTGTGTACAATTGTTGTAGGCAAAAGAATTTATTTTTAGGCCATGTTCACCAATACAAGTCCATAGTTCACAAGTTGTATTTGTGAGTGTTCACCAAGTACATGTGTATGTTAAATGATGAGGCTGAATTCACTATTCAGTTGAAAACCTATTGGGTTAACTAACTTGTACTTGTGGTCAACAATTATGTAAACTGTGTGTTCACCAATAGCATATAATTTGTAAACACACCATTTAGATCTACATGTAGAAGCAATAATTTTCCACGACTGGAGAACTTAGCATTAACACAACTGGTGAACATAATTTATTGTAATCATTATACAATACACTGTTGGTGAACACATAATTACATACACACAATTTGTGAACATTGGCCCAATAATTTTTACACAATCAGTGAAGTCTCCCTAATTGGTGAACCCAAGTACATTATAGTTGTTACAATTGATGAACACATACAAAACAGCCTGATAATAATTGTCCACAACTGCTGTACTTAGAAGAATTGTAGATTTAATTATTGGGGTCCACAGCCTAACAATTAGTGAACA
Organism: Eunapius fragilis; assembly: GCA_963681505.1. NCBI lineage: Eukaryota > Metazoa > Porifera > Demospongiae > Spongillida > Spongillidae > Eunapius > Eunapius fragilis. Next base: position 8,610,252 of record OY811972.1, on the reverse strand, counting down.
CATGGACTGTGGTGATGTTACACAATTGTTGAATACTGCCTAGTAATTAATAATTGTACAAATGAACATAACTGACATTAACACAAATGATGCACCTGACTTTTAGACCTGTAGGCTTAATAATTACTCCAACTTAATAATTCTTCAAACAGCCTAATAATGTTACAATGTTTGAGCATTGGCCAGATAATTCAATTGTGCTACATGTATACATACATACATGTAGCACATATACACATGTGAACACAGCCTATTTCATAATTGGTGGACGCTTACAAGTGGAATATTTGTGTTCACCATATTTCAGCAATAATTGTATTTGTGTGTGTTCACCAAGTACATGTATGGACACTTAGTAAATTGTGTAGATATTGATATTGAACATACATGTGTTTAGACACATGTATGTTTGATATATGGTAAATTTCACAACTGAACAAGTACATGTAGTTACAAATAGTTAAAAACCTATTTAAAATTTACCATACATGTGTTTAGACACATGTATGGTAAATTTCACTACTGAACATGTAGTTACAAACCTATTGGGTTAATTTGTGTCGTGGTAAAGAATTGTGCAAAGTGTGTGTTACCAATATATGGGGTCATGGCAGTGAAAAGGGACCTAGTGCATATTATAAACATTTTCTAGGAAGGAGCATCTAAATTGACGCAATAAAAATGTCCAAGTAATTAGGCCAAACTCAGGCCACTGTAACTCCATGATGGACAGACTAATTTCCAGTGCGTAAGAAAAAAGTTGTAGAGGACATAGGTGTCTCTTAGAATATGAAACTATTAGAAAACTTTAAAAGCATGTACATGTAGGTCACTTTGTGCTGCTCATATAATACATATGATTTGTAAAGATAGAACCAATAATTTTGTGCAATTGATGACCTTAGCCTTAAGCATCTTGGTGAACCACACAATATATGTATATGTACTGAACACAACCGTACATGTACATGTACATGTACACACAATTTGTGAGCCATTTGTACATGTATTTGTGTACATACATGTTAATGCATGTAGTTTACAATTCCACACAATTTGACCCAATAATTTTACATAATTAGTGGTGAACCCAAGCACGTTATACATGTAGTTGATACAATTGAGGAATACAATTCTAAGCACCAGGGTGGCATTTACTTATAATACAATTTTATGAATGTCACTGTATTTGGCCTAGACATTGGCCAATGTGATCTAAACCTAACGATTGTACACATGTACATCTATCTACCTGTACACAACTGGTAAAAATTGGCTAAATAATTTTACATTTGTTTATAGTCTAGTAGTGTGAGGTGTTCATATGCTTCTTACAGTACATGTACATGTAATTTCTGAACTAACATTGACCCAATAGTTTGACAACTGGTAAACTGGTGAAGATTGAATTTTACACACAGTAATTTGTGAACTATTAATTGAACTAATAATTGAACTAATAATGTAAACTAATAATTTAATGTGTCAAATAACATTGACACATTAAATTTACATTCAATTAATGGATGAGCCTTTAAGAATTGTATTTTACACAAATGGCCACAGTAATTTATAAGCTTAACAATGTGGTACATTGTATACTATTGTACAAGTGTGCATGTGTATGTCTAATAATAGCTGATAATTGGTAAACACAGTTCGATTGGGTAATTAAATTTATGTGTTGGTGTTTACATGTACATGTACATCAGTAACACTATGCAAAGAACAACATTATTATTACATACATGTAGTACATTCATTTTTGTATTCCCTGTAATGTTGTTATTAATGTAATTGTATAATATATGTACATGTATGTAAAGGAGTTGTTTACAATTATTATGATAAAGTGTTGAAATCATGATTTCTGTATGCTGTATTTGGGATATAGTTTAATCTGGTATAGAGCCATTATTATTTTGACTCCTTTTTTTTTCACTGTAGTCACACACATCAAAGTGATGAACAATGTGATAAGATGTGAATCTTGTATCCAATTCCAAATCTTAAGGTAAAGTTCCATAATGCACTACACAGGACATGTATTTATTCACATCTGTGTTTTTACTTGCTGTCTCTTAAGTTATCTGTAATTGTACAAACTGTTGAACACAATTGTTGAACACATGAACACAACAGAACACATGTATTGTACACAATTATTGAACACAGTAACTGTACACAAGTCTGGTGTACATACAATATTTTACGTGTAGGCTTAATTATTGCTCACAATTGATTAACTGAGCCTAATAATTTGTTAGAATTAATAAACAATTGGTGAACACTCGCAAATTTTGTGTAAAATTTTAATGAGGAAAAAAAATTTTATTTTCAATACAAGTCCATAGTTTACAAGTTGTATTTGTGTGTGTACATGTATGTTAAATGATGAGGCTGAATTCACTAAACTGTACTACATATATAGGTTCATCATTTTCCTCTTTAGCATATTCAATTGAAAACCTATTGGGTTAACTAACTTGTACTTGTGGTCAACAATTATGTAAACTGTGTGTTCACCAATAGCATATAATTTGTAAACACACCATGTACATGTAGAAGCAGTAATTTTCCACAACTGGAGAACTTAGCATTAACACAATTGGTGAACCACATAATTTATTGTAATACACCGTTGGTGAACACAGCCTAATAATTACATACACACAATTTGTGAACATTGGTCCAATAATTTTTACACAATCAGTGAAGTCTCCCTAATTGGTGAACCCAAGCACATTATAGTTGTTACAATTGATGAACACATGCAAAAAAATTGTCCATTGTCAGATTGTTTAAAATGATGAACACCAGTCTTATCCTTGTGCACATGTAATGTGACATATTGTCTAACACATTGACCAGTAACACATGTACTTTACACAATTATTGAACACAGTAAGGGTACTCAGATCTGCTGTACATATACAATATTTAACAGTCCGTTGCTCAGAATTGATTAACTGAGCCAAATTAATTTATAGACAACTGGTGAACACTCACATTTATGTGTTGAATGATGAGACTATTTGAATTGTGTCAAACTACACGTACAGTATATACATGTAGGTACATCATTTTAATATCATATTTGTGAACATTACTATTACTGTGTGTGTGTATTTATAGAGTGTGCACAGTGTTTCTCATCCTGTTCAGCCATAAGGACTCATTGTTGATGTTCACCTGTTATTGCAGTTTCTTATATATCCACTATATTATTAGTCTTAGGAATAAATCCTTGCTGGGATGGCGATAGATTTTAGAATAAAATTGTTCATCTTTATTTTGTAAACTTTAATACAACATGCATAGTCTATTATTTAATTGGTGAACCCAAGCACATTATAGTTGTTACAATTGATGAACACGTCCAATGATATCAACACAACAGGACAATAATTGTCAAACCTTATTCCTTCCTTTGATCTACGCTGATTATATGTTTTCTGCGATATTACAATTTTAGTAACTTGGGTTACGGAGCAATCTACCATTTTGTTATACAAATGACGCTGTAACAAGTATAATGTTATAACGGTTGGAAATGGGATTACACAGAAAACAACAGCTCTACACAACACAACACACTGTCTATATATAGTCACAGATAATGTTCTGAAGAGTTCTAGAATGTTCTGGGCAGGCTTCATCCTGCATGACCTTGAATTAACAGTAGAGGTGTTAACATGACCCTTGTTACATAACTCCCCCCTTCAAGCCCTTGCGTCCCTGCAAGCCCATCATCTCTATGTCTCAATGGTGGTTAGCGGTTTCTAGGGGGATTTCTTCTGAATTGCTGTGGTGGTGCTGGATCAGGTTCAACATCCATATATTGATCTTCAGGGCCTTGCAAGTCACTTTTGTCACCTTCTTGAATGACTTCTAGTTTTTCTGTTGCACCTTGGTCATGCTCTACATACTGTATGCAAAGCACTCTGAATTATTGTTGGGCTTAGATGTGCTTGCTTCAATATTTGTATGTGGTTGGACTGCAGGCTGATCAGGGTTGCTAAAACAAAGTTTCAGCCTATTTCTATGAACAATTTGGGACTTAATTCCACCAATGATTTATATTTTGTAATTTACAGTGCTCAGTTTGCCAACAACTTTATAAGGTCCTCGCCATAGGGATGCCAATTTCCTGGTCTTACCAGTTTCATACAACCACTCCCTATCCCCTATCTGCAACTGGCCTTCCCCAGTGTTTAGCTTGTCAGCTTCTTGCTTTTGGCATTGGTGTGCAACATCAAGGTGTTTACGTACTGAAGAAAATGCAGCTCGAAGGGACTGTTGCACCCTTTGGACATAGTCTGGCAACTCTCGTTTCCTCTCTCCTTCTCCCAACATCACATCAACTGGCAGGGTTGGTGAGCAACAGGGTTGTTCCTTTTCTGGCAATGTCACACTGTTGGATAGCATTCTTGACATTGACATCATGCACACTTAGGCCAGTAGAAACACTCTCTGAGTTTTTCTAGTGTTTTGTGAATGCCTAAGTGTCCAGACTTGTCATGCAACTGCTCTATGACAAGTGGCCGTAGGGTGGCTGGAACTATTCCTTGAGGGTGATGGCTACCTTTGATCGAGTGATGACATAAAATTCCCTTTTCTAGAAAGTACCTGCATCTCCTTTTCTTATCGGTTGACTCACCCCTTTTGAGTGCCTCAATGATCTGAAAAGTGTAAACATCTCTGGCCTGTTCCTGCTGCAATTTTTCTGTGCCTCCAATGCAGGTTATGCCACACACCTTTTTCACTCCATCAGTACCTGACACAGACTGCGGGACATCCCACCAATGTAACAAGTATGATGTTATAACGGTTGGTCATCCAGCACGACCTTTAATTAACTGTAGAGGTGTTAACATGACCTTTGTTACAACGCAACCAATAAATAGCGCCACTTACAGAATCGCGACGCCTGCGCTTGCTGTTCAACCAGGGCCGGCGCCGCAGGTCCGGTTGCACGGTTTTAACCGGACCACTTTTTATAACTTGAGGCCTTTTTAAATTACATCATTGTATATTCTTGCACTACGTCACTTCGCGCAATCCGTTATGCGTTAATTAGTACATGAACATGCTATTACTTTAACATGATCAGATGTGGCGACCAAAGTCTAATCTGTTATTAGCTATACATGTATAATAAAGTTAACAGCATTCAGTAAAAGATGGCTACTGTTGTCAATGTGCGAGATTCGATTCCCAGCTTACCCATGCAGAGGCGGATCCAGGGGGGGAGGTTTGGGGGGTTTGGGGGTGGCAACCCCCCCTTTCATGTAAGGTACTGCCCCCTCTTCTGCTAACCCCCCCCCTCCCCCTCCCCGCTTTTCGTATCGGGCCTTAAGTGGACAGCACCTCCCCCCCCCCCCCCCCCCCCCCCCCGCTTTTCGTGTCGAGCCTAAAGCGGACAGCACCCCCCCCCCCCCCCGCGTTTCGTATCGGACCTAAAGCGGACCCCCCCCACCCCCCGCTTTTCATGTCGGACCTACAGCGGACAGCCCCCCACCCCGCTTTTCGTATCGGACCTGAAGCGGACACCCCCCGCATTTCGTATCGCGGGTCTCAACCCCCCCCCCCCCCCCACCCTTTTGGAAAATCCTGTATCCGCCCCTGTTACCTGATGAGCCCCACCATCCTAAATCCTTTGCTTTTCCGAAGCGAAGCTTTGGAAAGACAAAACCTGTTTTTTGCTCAGCAAAGAGCCAGTGGTTCGATACTTGGCCTTTTCTCCATTACGATGAAGACAGGATGTGATGTTCTGCCACACTTGTGTCACTGCCTTTAAGCTGGGCAGAATTAAGTCAAGTAAAAACGCTGCAACTGCATTTGTAAGTTTACAAGTAAATAAAACAATTCTCTACGAGAAAGTTGGTGGGATATAGGATTTGATTATGACATTGGTGGTGTAAAAAGCAAGGAAACAAGGTCTTATCAGAAGGGAAAATGTCATAGTCCTATATTTAGCACATTTCTAGGGCATGTGTTGTTTGTGTGCTAAATATAGGACTATGACATTTTCCCTTCTTTACTTGTTTTCTTAATTTTTTTTCATATATTATATAAAAGCGAGTCCTCCAGCCGATTCTGAAGCTATTGGTGAAATTTTCATCGCTTAGAAATGTTCCTGTCCTGAGTTATGCGTTGCCAAGAAGGAGTAGAAGAAGAAGAATAAGAAGACGACCCGCCCCTTGTTCCGAGACTGGGTACGAGGACGGGCAGTACACTCTTGTTCTCAACAACCACGCGGTTCAGCGACATGAAACAAAAACGAAACTACTCATTTTTGACTTCTAGATCGATTGCTAAAACAAGCTACACGATCCGATCGTCGGGAGTGTTGTTACAGACGGGTCGCGTTTTTTTAATGACATTCATAGTCGTGGTCAAATCGTATATGGAAGTTTCTAACGAAACTTCCGATACGCGAGCAAGTAATATGGGCATGCTTAGTGAGTGACAAATGTTTTTGTGTCTCAGATAACTTCGCGCGCGCTAAGATATTATTTCTGCCTCCGTTTCATGCAGTTATGTTGGCGTAAGTCTTGCAGGGTTATAAAACGCAAAAACCTGTAGCTTCTGGGGCGGAGCACCAGACCCCGATGGGGGAGCTTACAGCGCTCGCCATACCCCCTAGCTGCATGGGCTGGTTTGGGTCACTACTGCAAAACCGGACCACTCTTTATACCGCGGCGCCGGCCCTGTCAACTGATGTTCGTCTAGACAAGGTACAGGTTTAACTCAAAGATTTTTGTATGGCACTCTTTTTGTCCACCCATATATTTGTGTTGCGAAGGTCATTGTTTGCCCTCTTTGTTTTCCTCTCTTGTTCCAGTTCTCATGACTTTTTTAAAATTGTTCCCGCGTTCAGTTCATGGCAGAATTAGAATTATTGGAGGCGTCCTTTCCTAGGGACGAGTGTGTCCTGGATGAAACTCGACGCGCTTTCGTACGTGAACAAGCTTCTGTCGTTTCGTGTCTGATGAAAGGTGAACTAAATAAGCAAAACCGTTTTCGACGCCTCCTACTTGGCTGCAAAGCTGTCGGCAAAACAACTTTACTGAAGAGTTTGCTTAAAGCAGCTAATACGGCATACCCTCTTTATGTGTCCTACGCCGATACAAAGGTGCGTCTTGGAAGAATTATTTGCCACCATCTACGAAAGTCTGGCATTAAACCAAATATCTCAGAGTCCCTAGAAGAGGCTTGTGTAGACGAACCAACCTGTAACATCATCCTACAGCAGCAGCTGGACTTGTACGACCTCCTCCTCCACGATGAAAGCTATTTCCGTGGTTGCGGCATTGTACCAGGCATGGCGGGGCGAATTGTTTCTGCAGCGAGCCAACCTCCGCTATTTACGCGCCTAAGCGCGCTTCTTCAGAGCGCAGACAAAAAGCTTTTCCTGGTTGTCGATGAACTTAACGATGTTTACATGGGTGCGTTTCCAGAAGGGCGCCTTACCATTGATGATATACTTGCCCTTGGCGAGGATGCAAGTGGCCAAATCAACTGCATTATCAGCGGCAGCAGCACTCGTTTGCGTCAACTGGCCTTTGCCAAGCTACCAAATGAACTCAAATCAAACTATCCTAATTACACCGGTGTTGACCTGAACAGCACCAAGTACCAACCTCGCTGGATCTACCCTTTTCTTGATGTGGACTCCTTTTTATGTCTTTATCGGACCATAAATCACATGCCTGATAATTATGTGCCTTCAGAAGAGGAGACAGATGCTCTCTCAGAGTTGTTCATCAAAACAGGTGGCTCACCCGGAGTTCTCTCTGAGTGTTTGCAGAACAGGGAGTCGTCGACCTATCATGTCTCAGCCAAATCAGTCAAGTTTGACCCTGAACCTGATGAGAGAGCACAAGTGTTTCAAGCTATATATGAGGCACTCCCACGGTGTACTGACAATCTCAATCATCTCACTTTTGCTGCTGCTACAACACATTTGATTCCAACGCACCTTGCAAAAAGCCTTGCTGACCATCCAGAGAGCATTTTGTATGACATGGCTGATGCTGGCCTCATTAGGTACATCACATGTACAGATGATCCAACTTTGAAAAGAATTGGGTTTGGCAGTCCCCTGGTATATTTTACAGTGGCTATGCAAGGTAAACTGATTGTGACTGCCTTTGAGGCTGCTGCTCTTTACATGCCATCTGGCCATAAGATGGGAGTAGTTGCAGAAAATGTGACCTGTCGGTTTCTGGCCAAAGCATTTGAAAAAATCGCCAAAGTTCCAAATCCAGTTAAGTTCTCTGAGATATCCCCACTAAATCTCAACAAAGAGGGTGATGAACATCCTGTGTCCTTTGACCATTATGTGATGTACAAGGAGCTCATGCATGGCCGAGATGCCTTTGGTGCTGATGCTGTTGTCCTTATACCAGACGACCACAAGTCCAGCATTGCTTATCATGTCCAAGTGAAGCTTGGCACCTCTACTATTTCCACAGAAGCCGAAAAAGGAGTTAAGCAGGACAGTGCTGAAGACATTGCCGCAAAATTCTTCAGCCGAGAGAAACTGGCATTGGAAGCATACAAGCGAAGTGGTATCCCCTTGTCCAACTTGTTCAGATACCTGGCCACAACACGAAGCATCACACCTGCAGCACTGGAATACTTTAAGCATAAGAATATTTCTGTTTTGGACGAAGAATTTCTTTTTGAACATGTCTGGCCCAAAGAAATTAAATGTCTTAAGGCCCTTTGTTGATCTTTGATTCTGATGTCAGTATCAGTATTGTGTACTTGGTATGAATGTGTGTACATGTTACTGTGTCAATGCCTGCTTGATTTGGCATTGTGTGTGCATGTGAAAACCGTTGATTTGTAGTAATGTTGATTGATCACTGATATATAACCTGAGCCACATACGATGCAAATCAATCTGGGGCAAACAATACGCATGTGTAATAGAGGTCTTTATTCCTTTAGGAACCATTATGCATTTGATACCTTTGCAAGGACAATTATTGATTTATGGGTTCACCAAAATCTATATGTTAACTACAGGCATGTGCGCTCACACACACACACAACACACACACACACACACACACACACACACACACACACACACACAGGCCCACTTGCCATAATTGAGGCTTGTTGAAAGATAAGGTTTTAACAATTGATGAATTGGGGAACATTATTGGTAATTGTTATTACACAACTATCATGTGTGTATCTAACACATTACACAATTGGGTACATGTGGATAATTGGTCTTAAAATTTCATCTTCACATTGGCCCAAATTTTTTAAATTGAATCTTAATGATTGTAATGAACATGGCTACATGACATGTATGTAATGGTACAAATTGTTGAACACAGCCTTATAATTGTACACAATTTGGTACAGAATTGGAGAGCACACGTGAAATAATTATACAGTAAAAGTACACAAGTCTGATGTACATGTATTCATGTACATGCAATATTTAATATGTAGGCTTAATAATTGCTCAAACAGCCTAATAATGTTAATGTTAAAAAAATTTGAGCATTCATCGGATTAAAATGGAGTCATTCCACATCAAATTAGTATTATTTAAACTTCAAATTCTCCTCATAGATATGTACACTTTTGCTCGATATATGTTTACCACCCACATCTTTTATATGAAAATATTGTGCACTGAATATTTAATTTCCATCATGACCTTTCATGCTTTGCCTACTTCTTTGTGGGAATGAATTAACTAAATACCTACAGTATGACATTGACCTGTTTAACGAACTTAAAATTATTCATAGGGTTGGAATTTATGTTAATTATTTCCAAATGCCCTCAAGGATTACGATAGTTACCAGATCTGGTTCTGGGTGAACTTGTGACTTAATCTATTCATCACAACAGAATTGGCTTCTTATAATATTCATAGTTGACCAAACTCCTGGTCAACTATGAATATGTTAAAGCCATCTCTGTTATGATGAATAGACAACTTCACGATCTGATTATTTTGTACTCCGGATGTGATGTCACCTAGACACTACGAAGAAGTCCGTTGTTGTCTCTAGCTTTTATTGGGCCCCACAACGATGTAACTATATGAGGCCCAGTAAAAGCTAGAGACAACAACGGACTTCTTCGTAGTGACTACGTGACATCACATCCGGAGTACAAAATAATCAGATCGTGAAGTTGTCTATTGGTGAAGTTTAGCAAGCTGGAATGTATCTTACTTCACCCAGACCCAGATTTGGTAACTAAGGTGATCCTGATGTCCATCCCACTAACTCTTCTCTCTGGATCACTTTCTTTTTTCTTTTAAGTTTCATTGCTTGACACACTAATTTGGCATACATGTACATATAGGTGTAGTTTAAGTGGTAATCGAGGTAAGCTATCGTACCATCTCTATAGGCTGAACCTAACTACCTGTAGGCCCAGCTTGAACCAGGCACCTAGTCCTGGGGCTGTATGTCTGGTACAAGCTGGGCCTAGTTATCTTCAGGGATGATAGTCAAGTCAATCACCACTTAAACTACCACTATGCCAGTTAATTTTCCATTTGTTCATTTTTATTTTATCTTTTTCTATCACAAAGTAGAGCAATAAATAATTGCAGGTGTTTGGTTGATAAAACATATTACTAATATCAATGAACCACACAATTTATTGTAATACACTGTCGGTGAACACAGCCTAATAATTACATACACACAATTTGTGAACATTGGCCCAATAATTTTACACAATCAGTGAAGTCACCATAATTGGTGAACCCAAGCACATTATAGTTGTTACAATTGATGAACACATGCAAAACAGTCTGATAATAATGCAGTTTCTTATATATCCACTATATTATTAGTCTTAGGAATAAATCCTTGCTGGGATGGCGATAGATTTTAGAATAAAATTGTTCATCTTTATTTTGTAAACTTTAATACAACATGCATAGTCTATTATTTAATTGGTGAACCCAAGCACATTATAGTTGTTACAATTGATGAACACGTCCAATGATATCAACACAACATGACAATAATTGTCAAACCTTATTCCTTCCTTTGATCTACACCGATTATATGTTCTCTGTGATATTACAATTTTAGTAACTTGGGTTACGGAGCAATCCGCCATTTTGTTATACAAATGACGCTGTAACAAGTATAATGTTATAACGGTTGGAAATGGGATTACACAGAAAACAACAGCTCTACACAACACAACACACTGTCTATATATAGTCACAGATAATGTTCTGAAGAGTTCTAGAATGTTCTGGGCAGGCTTCATCCTGCATGACCTTGAATTAACAGTAGAGGTGTTAACATGACCCTTGTTACATAACTCCCCCCTTCAAGCCCTTGCGTCCCTGCAAGCCCATCATCTCTATGTCTCAATGGTGGTTAGCGGTTTCTAGGGGGATTTCTTCTGAATTGCTGTGGTGGTGCTGGATCAGGTTCAACATCCATATATTGATCTTCAGGGCCTTACAAGTCACTTTCGTTACCTTCTTGAATGACTTCCTGTTTTTCTGTTGCACCTTGGTCATGCTCTACATACTGTATGCAAAGCACTCTGAATTATTGTTGGGCTTAGATGTGCTTGCTTCAATATTTGTATGTGGTTGGACTGCAGGCAGATCAGGGTTGCTAAAACAAAGTTTCAGCCTATTTCTATGAACAATTTGGGACTTAATTCCACCAATGATTTATATTTTGTAATTTACAGTGCTCAGTTCGCCAATGACTTTATAAGGTCCTCGCCATAGGAATGCCAATTTCCTGGTCTTACCAGTTTCATACAACCACACCCCATCCCCTGCCTGCAACTGGCCTTCCCCAGTGTTTAGCTTGTCAGCTTCTTGCTTTTGGCATTGGTGTGGAACATCAAGGTGTTTACGTACTGAAGAAAATGCAGCTCTAAGGGACTGTTGCACCCTTTGGACATAATCTGGCAACTCTCGTTTCATCTCTCCTTGTCCCAACATCACATCAACTGGCAGGGTTGGTGGGCGACCAAACATAACCAGGAAAGAGGTGTATCCTTATGGAATCATGAATATCAGTTCTATACTCAAATAATACATTCTGTATGTGCTCATCCCAATCCCTTTGATGGCCAGCAACAACCTGTGCTTGCATGGCCTCCAGCATTCAGTTAAAACGTTCTACCTGGCACACCTTTGCTAGAGTGACACTGTCTGTCCTGGCCAAAGGAAAGGCTTCTACCCATTTGGTAAAAAGATCAGTCACGACAAGTATGTATTTATTTCCCCCAGAAGAGGTGGGTAAGGGGCCCAAATTATCCCATGACAGCTTTTCAAATGGATAGTTAGTTACTCTTGATGGTACCAATTGGGATGTGCGGTGTTTAGGGACAAGGTTGTTCCTTTTCTGGCAACGATCACACTGTTGAATAGCATTCTTGACATCGACATCATGCACACTTAGGCCAGTAGAAACGCTCTCTGAGTTTTTCTAGTGTTGTTTGAATGCCTAAGTGTCCAGACTTGTCATGCAACTGCTCTATGACAAGTGGCCGTAGGGTGGCTGGAACTATTACTTGAGGGGGATGGCTACCTTTGATCGAGTGACGACAAAACTCCCTTTTCTAGAGAGTGCCTGCATCTCCTTTTCGTATCGGTTGACTCACCCCTTCTGAGTGCCTCAATGATCTGAGAAGTGTAAACATCTCTGGCCTGTTCCTGCTGCAATTTTTCTGTGCCTCCAATGCAGGTTATGCCACACACCTTTTTCACTCCATCAGTACCTGACACAGACTGTGGGACATCCCACCAATGTAACAGGTATGTTATCCAGCACGACCTTTAAATAACAGTAGAGGTGTTAACATGACCTTTGTTACAATGCAACCAATAAATAGCGCCACTTATAGAATCGCAGCGCCTGCTTGCTGTTCAACTGATGTCAGTCTGGACAAGGTACAGGTTTAACTTTGTATGGCACTCTCTTGGTCCGCCCATTTCTTTATGTATATTTTTGTTGCGAAGGTCATTGTTTGCCCTCTTTGTTTTCATCTCCTGTTCCAGTTCTCATGACCTTTAATTGTTCCCGCATGGCAGAATTAGAATTATTGGAGGCGACCTTTCCTAGGGACGAGTGTGTCCTGGATGAAACTCGACGCGCTTTCGTACGCGAACAAGCTTCTGTCGTTTCGTGAACTAAATAAGCGAAACCGTTTTCGACGCCTCCTACTTGCTGCAAAGCTGTCGGCAAAACAACTTTACTGAAGAGTTTGCTTTAAAAAGCAGCTAATACGGCATACCCTGAACTAATGACTCTTTATGTGTCCTACGCAGATACAAAGGTGCGTCTTGGAAGGATTGTTTGCCACCATCTACGAAAGTCCGGCATCAGACCAAATATCTCAGAGTTGGCTTGTGTGGACGGACCAACCTGTAACATCATCCTACAGCAGCAGCTGGACTTGTACGACCTCCTCCTCCACGATGAAGGCTATTTCCGTGGTTGCGGCATTGTACCAGGCATGGCGGGGCGAATTGTTTCTGCAGCGAGCCAACCTCCGCTATTTACGCGCCTAAGCGAGCTTCTTCAGAGCGCAGACAAAAAACTTTTCCTGGTTGTCGATGAACTTAACGATGTTTACATGGGTGCGTTTCCAGAAGGGCGCCTTACCATTGATGATATACTTGCCCTTGGCGAGGATGCAAATGGCCGAATCAACTGCATTATCAGCGGCAGCAGCACTCGTTTGCGTCAACTGGCCTTTGCCAAGCTACCAAATGAACTCAAATCAAACTATCCTAGTTACACCGGTGTTGACCTGAACAGCACCAAGTACCAACCTCGCTGGATCTTCCTATTTCTTGATGTGGACTCCTTTTTATGTCTTTATCGGACCATAAATCACATGCCTGATAATTATGTGCCTTCAGAAGAGGAGACAGATGCTCTCTCAGAGTTGTTCATCAAAACAGGTGGCTCACCCGGAGTTCTCTCTGAGTGTTTGCAGAACAGGGAGTCTTCAACTTATCATGTCTCAGCCAAATCAGTCAAGTTTGACCCTGAACCTGATGAGAGAGCACAAGTGTTTCAAGCTATATATGAGGCACTCCCACGGTGTACTGACAATCTCAATCATCTCACTTTTGCTGCTGCTACAACACATTTGATTCCAACGCACCTTGCAAAAAGCCTTGCTGACCATCCAGAGAGCATTTTGTATGACATGGCTGATGCTGGCCTCATTAGGTACATCACAGATGATCCAACTTTGAAAAGAATTGGGTTTGGCAGTCCCCTGGTATATTTTACAGTGGCTATGCAAGGTAAACTGATTGTGACTGCCTCTGAGGCTGCTGCTCTTCACATGCCATCTGGCCATAAGATGGGAATAGCTGCAGAAAATGTGACCTGTCGGTTTCTGGCCAAAGCATTTGAAAAAATTGCCAAAGTTCCAAATCCAGTTAAGTTCTCTGAGATATCCCCACTAAATCTCAACAAAGAGGGTGATGAACATTCTGTGTCCTTTGACCATTATGTGATGTACAAGGAGCTCATGCATGGCCGAGATGCCTTTGGTGCTGATGCTGTTGTCCTTATACCAGACGACCACAAGTCCAGCATTGCTTATCGTGTCCAAGTGAAGCTTGGCACCTCTACTATTTTCACAGAAGCCGAAAAAGGAGTTAAGCAGGACAGTGCTGAAGACATTGTCGCAAAATTCTTCAGCCGAGAGAAACTGGCATTGGAAGCATACCAGCGAAGTGGTATCCCCTTGTCCAACTTGTTCAGATACCTGGCCACAACACGAAACATCACACCTGCAGCACTGGAATACTTAAAGCATAAGAATATTTCTGTTTTGGACGAAGAATTTCTTTTTGAACATGTTTGCCCCAAAGAAATTAAATGTCTTAAGGCCCTTTGTTGATCTTTGATTCTGATGTCAGTATCAGTATTGTGTACTTGGTATGAATGTGTGTACATGTTTCTGTGTCAATGCCTGCTTGATTTGGCATTGTGTGTGCATGTGAAAATCGTTGATTTGTAGTAATGTTGATTGATCACTGATATATAATCTGAGCCACATACGATGCAAATCAATCTGGGGCAAACAATACGCATGTGTAATAGAGGTCTTTATTCCTTTAGGAACCATTATGCATTTGATACCTTTGCAAGGACAATTATTGATTTATGGGTTCACCAAAATCTATATGTTAACTACAGGCATGCGCTCACACACACACACACACACACACACACACACACACACACACACACACACACACAGGCCCACTTGCCATAATTGAGGCTTGTTGAAAGATAAGGTTTTAACATTTGATGAATTGGGGAACATTATTGGTAATTGTTATTACACAACTATCATGTGTGTGTCTGATACTTGGTGAACACAGTACACAATTGGGTACATGTGGATAATTGGTCTTAACATTTCATCCCAAATTTTTTTAAATTGAATCTTAATAATTGTAGTGAACTTGGCTACATGACATGTATGTGATGGTACTAATTGTTGAACACAGCCTTATAATTGTACACAATATGAGAACATATGGTACAGAATTGGAGAGCACACGTGAAATAATTATATAGTAAAAGTACACAAGTCTGATGTGCATGTATTCATGTACATGCGATATTTAATATGTAGGCTCAAACAGCCTAATAATTTTAATGTTAAAAAATTTTGAGCATTCATCGGATTAAAATGGAGTCATTCCACATCATATTAGTATTATTTAAACTTCAAATTCTCCTCATAGATATGTACACTTTTGCTCGATATATGTTTACCACCCACTTCTTTTATATGAAAATGCACGCACTGTACACTGAATATTTAATTTCCATCATGACCTTTCATGCTTTGCCTACTTCTTTGTGGGAATGAATTAACTAAATACCTACAGTATGACATTGACCTGTTAACGAACTTAAAATTATTCATAGGGTTGGCATTATCGAAAATTTATGTTAATTATTTCCAAATGCCCTCAAGGATTACCTTAGTTACCAAATCTGGTTCTGGGTGAACTTGTGACTTAATCTATTCATCACAACAGAATTGGCTTCTTATAATTTCATAGCTGACCAAACTCCTGGTCAACTATGAATATGTTAAAGCCATCTCTGTTATGATGAATTGGTGAAGTCACAAGTTTAGCAAGGTGTACAGTACCTTACTTCACCCAGACCCAGATTTGGTAACTAAGGTGATCCTGATGTCCATCCCACTAACTCTTCTCTCTGGATCACTTTCTTTTTTCTTTTAAGTTTCATTGCTTGACACACTAATTTGGCATACATGTACATATAGGTGTAGTTTAAGTGGTAATCGAGGTAAGCTATCGTACCATCTCTATAGGCTGAACCTAACTACCTGTAGGCCCAGCTTGAACCAGGCACCTAGTCCTGGGGCTGCATGTCTGGTACAAGCTGGGCCTAGTTATCTTCAGGGATGATAGCTCAAGTCAATCACCACTTAAACTACCACTATGCCCATTAATTTTCCATTTGTTCATTTTTATTTGATCTTTTTAGGAAAGTCTCTATCACAAAGTAGAGCAATAAATAATTGCAGGTGTTTAGTTGATAAAACATATTACTAATATCAATGAACCACACAATTTATTGTAATAATTGTACAATACACTGTTGGTGAACACAGCCTAATAATTACATACACACAATTTGTGAACATGTGGCCTAATAATATTACATACACACAATTTGTGAACATTGGCCCAATAATTTTACACTATCAGTTGGTGCACCTTGCTAGATCTACCCCCCAGCCTTAATTGGTGAGGCTTTGCAATTCTTTGATGTTGATGTCCGTCGCTGTTTTTCTGAATGCACCGCGATAGACACACCCAATGTTGCATGGCAACAAACCCAACTCAGCCTAAGCAGAGGGGGTATGGGCTCCGTAGTCTTTCAGAACACAGTTCAGCTGCCTACATATCCTCTTTAAGTGCTTCTGGTGTCTGCTCATCTTCTTGCAAGCACCTAGCCGAATCCATCAATGACTTTAATGAACTTGTCTCCTCTGATGATGCCTTAGTGTTGGATCATCTTGATGTTGTGATGCACCAAAGATCTCTGTCTGGCAAAATTGAAGATCATGATTTAAGTGTGTGACTTGATAAGGTCTCCTTGCCTGACAAAGCACGTCTGCTTTCCATTTCTTCACCACAAGCAGTTGCTTGGCTCTCTGTGATTCCTTCCCTCAGGCTGAATCTCTATCTTGAACCTGCTGAGTTTCAGATTGCTGTAAAGTGGTGGTTGGGCATTGCTATTACTGATATTCCTGTTTGCTCCTTTTTGCTCATCCCATGCTTTGTACCCATAAGGCCCCCATGCCTTAACATGCAAGCATGGAGGAGATGTGGTGTCGCGGCACAACAGGCTCAGGGATGCCCTCTTAGAATCTTGTCGACGAGCCTGTTTGGGTCCTCAAGTTGAAGCAGGAAGTGGTTTGGGGCATGAAGGACATAGAACATGGCCAGCAGACATCCTTATCCCTCACCGGGATTTGGGCAAACCAGCAGCTCTAGATCTGACTGTCACATCTACGCTAAATTCAAGTACGTTATTGGAAGGGGGTGTGACAAGTGGATCTGCAGCTCTGGCAGCTGAGGTGCCCAAGCACAATGTTAATGATGCCAAGTGCTCAGAGCTAGGCTGGACATGTATCCCCATAGCAGTGGAGACTTATGTGCTGGGGTGCAGAGGCCATGCAGGCTTTGACACCCCTTGCCTCTCACCTAGCCACCAGGGGAAATTGCTCCAAGTCCCATGCTAACTGTCTATTGTATGGCAGGCTTAGTCTGACTTTGATGCAAGCCAACGCACGGGCACTCCTGTCTCCTGCCGATTACTAGGCTAGGCTCATTGCACCCTGCCATACATATTGCCTCATTATTTCTCCCCCTGTGGGTATTTGGTGTACGTGTGTGCATGCGTGTATGTGGTACGTGTGTGTATGTGTGAATATGTGTGTATGGTTCTCAACTTCATTTCATTCTTCATTTCTCAACTTGATTTTTACAACTTGAGCTAAAGGATGCACTGTGTTTCACTGCCATGTGGTGGGCATTAATTAGGTTACTTGACTGTGCATGTTGCTCTGAATGTTTTTTTCAACCCTCCTTTTAATACATACATTGTTGCCAATCTGGATGTGTAATTAATTGGTTGAACTGTCATCTTCCACACCCCAACTGTTACAACCTCATTCTTCCATTAGCACTGCCTCCCCACTTGAGAGTATTGTGTGGTGGATATATCTCCCTTCCCTTATCCTTGTGATTGGAAATCTCAACTGTTACAACATAAGCACAGCTCCACTCTCCACCAAGAAGCTGATTGATGCCCTCTCATCCTGTGACCATGTGGTCCTGGCTGAACAATTAAAGACATTGTATAGACTATAGCATATTTAGAAGTAGCTATAGTGTGTTTGTAGCATGGAGGTAGTGTAGTGTTGGAGTGTTGTGTGATATGCTGTTCTAGCTTAGACTGTTAGAACATTTGTAGCTATAAATAGTTCAACTGATGAATGTACATGTATGTATGATGATGATGTATTGCAATGTACATGTATTTATATATAATGATGTTTTGTACACCATGGGCAAAAGTGTGGTCTGTGGCATATAACCATGGTGCCAATATATGGGAACTACCTACCAGGATTTATGTCATCTGTGTGCTACCCTACCTACTGGAGCATTCTGTACTGGAGCCAACATTATCTCCAGCTAATCATTAGAGCATAGATATGTCAAGTAAGCATTGTTTTTTCATCTGCCCATTCAAATACCACTAAAACTATCCTAGCTGCTCCTTGATGCATATGGGCCGTGTGCCTGCCTCTATAGTCATTTGAGCACACAGCTCCAACGCCAAGCTAGGGGAGAAAATTCATGTATGCATCCACATACAGGCTGATAATTAATACTTAGATTAATACAAAACAATATATAAATACGTATAGTCCTGTGTAGTGTGCACATCCACATGTATGGAACTACTCCCTTTTCCCTACCTGAACACTTGCACATATAACATCATTGGTCAGCTTCTCTCATCACTGCCTCCCATCCTCATCTGATAATACCTCATGAGGCTGCTACCTGTCATGAGCGTAATACACTATGTGTATTAGTGCTCAATTATATACCTTTCTGAAGTGGATGTGCTCAGTTAATACAATAGCACATCCGTAAAACCATGACCAATTTCTCAAGACCAGGACAGAGGTAAACCAATCTCTCAAGACTTTTGTATGTAAAGGTACTGCGGCCAACAATGATGCACTTGTGGGTTTCTCTATTGGCAAGATGAGTGTTAAGTTCCCTTTGTTGTTATAGAACATGCTTTCCTGCACTGAAACATTGACCTCATAAATGGATGACCCCCATTTAAAGTACAGGACAGGGGGGCCAAACTTTAAAGACTACTAGCATTATTTGGATGATAAAATATCATTTACACGTGCTACATACTCATTTATGTTTCTCGCAACCATGTTCCCTTACATTTTACACCCTTACTATCTACAACTACTAAAATACACAACATAAGTTAACTGGCTCCACATTGTGCCAGATCCTCTCAGCATGCATGGTGACGCAGCCATACGAAAATGGTATGCCGTGTTGAATTTAGAATGATTCATCATATAATTGAAAAAAAAAAAAAAACAGATTGTGATCCCAAATTCATTTTGTGTTGATGACGGTAAAAATAACACATAAACAAAAAAGCGGTCATGAAGACAGGAGCTAGATATAGTTGGGCGTAGCCCGACCTTCGCGTATTGGCTGAAATACGCCAATACGCGAAGGTCGGGCTACGCCCAACTAGGCAGAAGCTTCGTGGCCAGGATGGCTATTAAAGATGTTCTGTTGATGTTCTATTGATCCAGCAATTATTATAGGGCGTGATTCACTTCTCTAGTGAAGACAGTGAGACCGTGACTCCATTGGTTATAATCTAGCTATGTACACACTTATGCTGAAGTGTGTATCAGAACCCTCAACGATGACTCAGAATTAAGTCTCAACGCATTTACGTTAGCGTAAAAGATAACGAACCAGGCCATCAACAACTCACTTCAAATTCACGAGTTACTGCATGGCTTAAGCTTGCCACAAAGAATTATAAGGTACATGCATGCAGTTACATCTAATGCTAGGTCTACCTAAATGCTGAATAATTTTTGTCTTGCAGTTAATAATATCATTATTTAAAAAAAGTAATTAGACAGGGATCTGCAGCTGTTTACTCTATTGATAGAGCTCTTTAACAGCGGGAGTGCTTCCTAAAGGACGGGATTCCATTGCAGGTAAGACCTCTTGGCGCTAATATAGGTTGTTGTTTGTGCCTGTCTTCCTGCATGCTTCCTGGTACATCCGCCGGGTATTGTTATAACTATAAAGGATTGAGTTTGCATGAGTCGAGTGTCTGATATTTTCACGCAACTCACTGGAGAACACGGGACTAATAGTTGTACACATTTGGTAAACATACTGTAGGCCCAATAACGCTACACACTTGGTGAGCAGAGCCAGTAAAGTATATCGATCGCTGTGCCTAGTCGGGCCACACCCAACTTCATCACTGAATTACGATGTAGGTCTGTCTGGTCTACGAGACTATTTTGGTGAGTACAATTCAGAAATAAATGATAACTCATCAAAATCAAATGACAATTGTTTTAATATTGATTATTAAGTTTAAACCTGGAACAATTCTTCTACTTTTGATGACTCTAGCTACCATCCTCACTAGAGAGATATTCACCCCCATATACCTAATTAATATAATTGTCGAAATGTCAGTTTTTTGATAAGCATCCCTTTGTGCTCTGATGGTTACATTTAACATATTAGTGATAACACATCCCCTGGTTGGATAAATATTGGCCAAATAATATTACTTGCTGTTGATAAACATACATGTACATGTGTGTCTTTATTATGCAGATTTGGTGACCCTACATTGTAGTGAAGGGTTAATGCTATTTTACAGAATTTGGGAAAACAGTTTTCAAATGATTAGCACAGTCTACATGTGATGCATTGTAATTGGTGAACACACCCACATCATTAGTTTGTTCGATAATCAAATTCCAAAGTTATTATACGATACATAGCAGCAGATACATACTCACAACTAAAAGGCACTACAATTACTATCTGTCTCTTAAGTTAATTGGAACCTGTAATTGTACAAATTGTCAAACACATGTGCACAATTTGAAGAACACACGTATTATACACAATTATTGAACACAGTAACTGTACACAAGTCTGGTGTACATACAATATTATATGTGTAGGCTTAATTATAGCTCACAATTGATTAACTAAGCCTAATAATTTGTTACAATTCATAAACTATTGGTGAACACTTACGAATTGTGTGTGCAATTTTAGTAGGCAAAAGAATTTATTTTTAGACCATGTTCACCAATACATGTCCATAGTTCACAAGTTGTGTTTGTGTGTGTTCACCAAGTACATGTATATTAAATGATGAGACTGAATTCACTAAACTGTATTACATGTATAGGTTCATCATTTTCCATTAAGCATATTCATTTCAAAACCTATTGGGTTAACAAACTTGTACTTGTGGTCAACAATTATGTAAACTGTGTGTTCACCAATAGCATATAATTTGTAAACACACCATGTACATGTAGAAGCAATAATTTTCCACAACTGGAGAACTTAGCATTAACACAATTGGTGAACCACACAATATTTGTACAATACACCATGTACATGTAGAAGCAACAATTGGTGAACTTAGCATTAACACATTTTATTGTAATAATTGTACAATACACTGTTGGTGAACACAGCCTAATAATTACATACACACAATTTGTGAACATTGGCCCAATAATTTTACACAATCATTGAAGTCTCCCTAATTGGTGAACCCAAGCACATTATAGTTGTTACAATTGATGAACACATGCAAAACAGTCTGATAATAATTGTCCACAACTGCTGCACTTAGAAGACTTGTAGATTAATTAGACTTATTATTATTTTCCACAGCCTAATAATTAGTGAACACATGGACTGTGGTGATGTTACACAATTGTTGAATACTGCCGAGTAATTAATAATTGTACAAATGTACATAACTGACATTAACGTACACACACACACACAATGATTTAACACAATGGTTGAACCATAGTCCACAGTCAAATTAAAATATCATGATCTTCAAATTGTGAACACTGCCTATTCCATAATTGGTGAACGCTCAGAATGGAATATTTAGGCTGTGTTCACCAATAATTGTACATGTATTTGTGTATGTTCACCAAGTACATGTATGGAGGCTTATTTAAAAATTGTCTAGATATTGATCATACATGTCTAGACACCATTGTGTGTTCAATATTTACAAACAATTTCACAACTGTGAACAAGTAGTTAAAAACCTATTGGGTTAATTTTTGCCGTGGTTAAGAATTGTGTGTTACCAATATATATCATTTGTAACCCCATTGAGCCAATAATTTTGTGCAATTGGTGAACTTAGCCTTAAATACATGAATCATTCAACACACTTGGTGAACCACACAATGTATTGTAATAATCATACAATACTACATGTATTGGTCACTGAACACAACCTAATAATTGTACACACAATTTGTGAACATTGGCCCAACACATGTGAGCCATTTGTACATGTATTTATGTACATACATTATAACATACATACATGCCACACAATTTGACCCAATAATCTTACGTGAACCCAAGCACATTGACCAGGGTGGTGTTTAGCAATACTTATAATACAATGTTACATTATGAATGTCACTTAATACCCTGGTTTTTGTCCTAGACATTATTGGCCAATGTGAGCTAAACCTAACGATTGTACACATGTACAATTTACCTGTACACAACTGGTAAAAATTGGCTAAATAATTTTACATTTGTTTATTTGTTTATAGTCTAGTAGTGTGACGTGTATTATACAATAACAGTACATGTCATTTGTGAACTAACATTGACCCAATAATTTAACAACTGGTAAACTGGTGAAGATTGTCTAAATAATTTTGCACACGTTAAGTGTGTGAACTAATAATTGCTTATCATTGACATATTAATTTTACATTCATAATGGATAGGCCTTTAAGAATTGTTTATTACAAATAGTGAACACTGCCCCGGTAATTTATAATTGATGAAACTTAATAACATGTATTTCCAATAATAGCTGATAATTGGTGAACACAGTAGGATTGGGTAATTATCTTATCACATTGTTCATCACTTTGATGTGTGGGACTGCAGTGAAATAAAAAAGAACAAAATAGTCAAAAATAATAATAAACCATTTATAACTAGAAAAATTGTGGCTCTAAACAAGTGATTAAACTTTATCCCAATACAGCATATAGAAATCATGATTTCAACACTGTATCATAATAATTGTACACAACTCCTTTACATCATTACATCTTTATTATTTTGTACACATACGACACAAAGTAACATTTGAACTACATGTACATGTAGCTAGCCAGCAAACCTGGATATTGGATATTAATGTCACAATGTGTTATCCACTCTGGAACTCAGCTACAGTATATGCTTATGAAAATTAATAAACATCATGAAAAAGTTTCTTACTATCTGTCTCTGAAGTTAATTGGTACCTGTAATTGTACAAACTGTCGTACACATGTACACAATTTGGAGAACACATGTATTATACACAATTATTGAACACAGTAACTGTACACAAGTCTGGTGTACATACAATATTTTATGTGTAGGCTTAATTATAGCTCACAATTGATTAACTGAGCCTAATAATTTGTAACAATTCATAAACAATTGGTGAACACTTGCAAATTATGTGTGTAATTTTAATAGGCAAAAGAATTTATTTTTAGGCCATGTTCACCAATACAAGTCCATAGTTCACAAGTTATATTTGTGTGAATGTTCACCAAGTACATGTATGTTAAATGATGACGCTGAATTCACTAAACTGTACTACATGTATAGGTTCATCATTTTTAGCATATTCAGTTGATTACCTATTGGGTTAACTAACTTGTACTTGTGGTCAATAATTATGTAAACTGTGTGTTCACCAATAGCATATAATTTGTAAACACACCATGTACATGTAGAAGCAATACTTTTCCACAACTGGAGAACTTAGCATTAACACAATTGGTGAACCACATAATTTATTGTAATAATTGTACAATACACTGTTGGTGAACACAGCCTAATAATTACATACACACAATTTGTGAACATTGGCCCAATAATTTTACACAATCAGTGAAGTCTCCCTAATTGGTGAACCCAAGCACATTATAGTTGTTACAATTGATGAACACATGCAAAACAGTCTGATAATAATTGTCCATAACTGCTGTACGTAGAAGACTTGTAGATTTAATTATTGGGGTCCACAGCCTAATAATTAGTGAACACATGGACTGTGGTGATGTTACACAATTGTTGAATACATGTACTGCCTTGTAATTAATAATTGTACAAATGAACATAACTGACATTAACATACACACACACACAATGTTTTCACACAATGTTTGAACCATAGTCCACAGTTAAATTAAAATATCATTGTCTTCATATTGGGAGCACAGCCTATTCCATAATTGGTGAACGCTCAGAATGGAATATTTAGGTTGTGTTCACCAATAATTGTATTTGTGTATGTTCACCAAGTACATGTATGGAGGCTTATTTAAAAAATGTCTAGATATTGAACATACATGTCTAGACACCATTGTGTGGTCAATAATTTCACAACTGTGAACAAGTAGTTAGGATTAATTTTTGCCGTGGTTAAAAATTGTGCGAAGTGTGTCTTACCAATATATATTATTTGTAACCCCATTGAGCCAATAATTTTGTGCAATTGGTGAACTTAGCCTTAAGTGCATGAATCATTCAACACACTTGGTGAACCACACGATGTATTGTAATAATCATACAATACTACATGTATTGATCACTGAACACAACCTAATAATTGTACACACAATTTGTGAACTTTGGCCCAACACATGTGAGCCATTTGTACATGTATTTATGTACATACATTATAACATACATACATGCCACACAATTTGACCCAATAATCTTACGTGAACCCAAGCACATTGACAAGGGTGGTGTTTAGCAATACTTATAATACAATGTTATGAATGTCACTTAATACCCTGGTTTTTTGGCCCAGACATTATTGGCCAATGCGAGCTAAACCTAACGACTGTACTCAGGTACATCTACCTGTACACAACTGGTAAAAATTGGCTAAATAATTTTACATTTGTTTATTTGTTTAAGTCTAGTAGTGTGGGGTGTTAAAATGCTTCATACAATAACAGTACATGTAATTTGTGAACTAACATTGACCCAATAGTTTAACAACTGGTAAACTGGTGAAGATTGTCTAAATAATTTTGCACATGTTAAGTGTGTGAACTAATAATTGCTTAACATTGACATTTTAAATTTACATCCATAATGGATGGGCCTTTAAGAATTGTTTATCACAAATAGTGAGCACTGCCCCGGTAATTTATAATTGATGAAACTTAATAACATGTAATAGCTGATAATTGGTGAACACAGTAGGATTGGGTAATTATCTTATCACATTGTTCATCACTTTGATGTGTGGGACTGCAGTGAAATAAAAAAGTACTAAAAAGTCAAAAATAATAATAAACCATTTATAACTAGAAAAATTGTGGCTCTAAACATTGATTAAATCAGATCAAACTTTATCCCAATACAGCATACAGAAATCATGATTTCAATACTGTATCATAATAATTGTACACAACTCCTTTACATCATTACATCTTTATTATTTTTTACACATACGACACAAAGTAACATTTGAACTACATGTACATGTAGCTAGCCAGCAAACCTTGGATATTGGATATTAATGTCTCAATGTGTAATCGTAGCTAGCCAGCAAACCTTGGATATTGGATATCAATGTCTCAATGTGTAATCCACTCTAGAACTCAGCTACAGTATATGCTTATGAAAATTAGCGATCTATTTATAAACATCATGAGAAAGTTTCTTGTTATCTGTCTCTGAAGTTAATTGGAACCTGTAATTGTACAAATTGTCGAACACATGTGCACTATTTGGAGAACACATGTATTATACACAATTATTGAACACAGTATCTGTACACAAGTCTGGTGTACATACAATATTTTACGTGTAGGCTTATTTATAGCTCACAATTGATTAACTGAACCTAATAATTTGTTACAATTCATAAGCAATTTTTTTTTTTTAAGTATAGAATACATAATACATTTAGACATATGGGGCAAAAACAGTGATAATATTACACATTAAATAAAAATGATAATGACAAGAACTACATGTATTTAAGCATGACGTTCAGGCAGAGATACTAGGTAACCCTGCTCCATAAGCAATTGGTGAACACTTACAAATTGTAATTGTTATAGGCAAAAGAATTTATGTTTAGGCCATGTTCATTACTACATGTATCTTGTACTTGTGGTCAATAATTATGTGAACTCTGTGTTCACCAATAGCATATAATTTGTAAACACACCATGTACATGTAGAAGCAATCAATCAATTGGAGAACTTAGCATTAACACAACTGGTGAACATAATTTATTGTAATAATTGTACAATACACTGTTGGTGAACACAGCCTAATAATTACATACACACAATTTGTGACCATTGGCCCAGTAATTTTACACAATCAGTGAAGTCTCCCTAATTGGTGAACCCAAGCACATTATAGTTGTTACAATTGATGAACACATACAAAACAGTCTGATAATAATTGTCCACAACTGCTGTACATAGAAGACTTGTAGATTTAATTATTGGTAATAATTAGCTGTGAACATATGGACTGTGGTGATGTTACACAATTGTTGAACACAGTCTAGTAATTAATAATTGTACAAATGTATATGTACATTACTGACATTAACACAAATGATGCACCTGACTTTTACACCTGAAGGCTTAATAATTACTCCAACTTATTAATTCCTCAAAAAGCCTAATAATGTTACAATGTTTGAGCATTGGCCAGATAATTCAATTGTGCTACATGTATACATGCATACATGTAGCACATATACACATGTGAACACAGCCTATTTCATAATTGGTGAACCTTGGATATTGGATATTAATGTCTCAAATGTGTAATCCACTCGGGAACTCAGCTACAGTATATGCTTATGAAAATTAGCGATCTATTTATAAACATCATGAGAAAGCTTCTTACTATCTGTCTCTGAACTTAATTGGTACCTGTAATTGTACAAACTGTCGTACACATGTACACTATTTGGAGAGCACATTTATTATACACAATTATTGAACACAGTAACTGTACACAAGTCTGGTGTACATACAATATTCTACGTGTAGGCTTAATTATAGCTCGCAATTGATTAACTAAGCCTAATAATTTGTTACAATTCATAAACAATTGGTGAACAATTACAGATTGTGTGTGCAATTTTAATAGGCAAAAGAATTTATTTTTAGGCCATGTTCACCAATACATGTCCATAGTTCACAAGTTGTATTTGTGTGTGTTCACCAAGTACATGTATGGACACTTAGTAAATTGTGTAGATATTGATATTGAACATACATATGTTTAGACACATGTACACTGTATGTTTGATATATGGTAAATTTCACAACTGTGAACAAGTAGTTAAAAACCTATTGGGTTAATTTGTGCCGTGGTTAAGAATTGTGCAAAGTGTGTGTTACCAATATATGGGGTCATGGCAGTGAAAAGGGACCTAGTGCATATTATAAACATTTTCTAGGAAGGAGCGTCTAAATTGATGCATGCAATAAAAATGTCCAAGTAATTAAAAATTCAGACCACTGTAACTCCATGATGGACAGACTAATTTCCAGTGCGTAAGAAAGAAGTTGTAGAGGACATAAGTGTCTCTTAGAATATGAAACAATTAGAAAACTTTAAATCATGTACATGTAGGTCATTTTGTGCTGCTCATATAGTACTAATAATTTGTAAAGATAGAACTAATAATTTTGTGCAATTGATGACCTTAGCCTTAAGCATCTTGGTGAACCACACAATATATGTATATGTTCTGAACACAGCCATACATGTACATGTACATGTACACACAATTTGTGAACCATTTGTACATGTATTTGTGTACATACATGTTAATGCATGTAGTTTACAATTCCACACAATTTGACCCAATAATTTTACATAATTAGTGGTGAACCCAAGCACGTTATACATGTAGTTGATACAATTGAGGAATACAATTCCAAGCACCAGGGTGGCATTTACTTATAATACAATTTTATAAATGTCACTGTATTTGGCCTAGACATTGGCCAATGTGAGCTAAACCTAACGACTGTACACATGTACATCAACCTGTACAAAAACTGGTAAAAATTGGCTAAATAATTTTACATTTGTTTATTTGTTTATACATGTAGTCTAGTAGTGTGAGTTGTTAATATGCTTCTTACAGTATGTACATGTACATGTAATTTGTGAACATTGACCCAATAGTTTGACAACTGGTAAACTGGTGGAGATTGAATTTTACACACAGTAATTTGTGAACTAATAATTGAACTAATAATGTTGTACGTAGTAATAATGTAAACGAATAATTTAATTTAATGTGTCAAATAACATTGACACATTCATAATGGATGAGTCTTTAAGAATTGTACAAATGGCCACAGTTATTTATAAGCTTAACAATGTGGTACATTGTGTACTATTGTACAAGTGTGCATGTGTATGTCTAATAATAGCTGATAATTGGTAAACACAGTAGGATTGGGTAATTAAATTTATGTGTTGGTGTTTACATGTACATGTACATCAGTAACACTATGCAAAGAACAACATTATTATTACATAGTACATTCATTTTTGTATTCCCTGTAATGTTGTTATTAATGTATTTATATAATATATGTACATGTATGTAAAGGAGTTGTGTACAATTATTATGATACTGTGTTGAAATCATGATTTCTGTATGCTGTATTTGGGATAAAGTTTAATCTGGTTTAGAGCCTTTTTTTGACTATTGTGCCACAATTTTTCTAGTTATAAATGGTTTATTATTATTTTTGACTTTTTTATTTCACTGTAGTCACACACATCAAAGTGATGAACAATGTGATAAGATATGAATCTTCTATCCAATTCCAAATCTTAAGGTAAAGTTCCTTTATGCACTACACAGGACATGTATTTATTCACATCTGTGTGTTTATAGCAGAGAACACTATTAATAACCAGACCACTTTCCCATATACTATTGTCTAATTGATGAAAAATGTTTTAAATGATGAACACCAGTCTTATCCTTGTGCACATGTAATGTGACATATTGTCTAACACATGTACTTTACACAATTATTGAACCTACTCAGATCTGATTTGTCAAACTACATATACAGTATATACATGTACATGTAGGTATATGCATGTATACATGTAGGTAATTTTGTAATAGTGAATATTACTTTTACGGTGTGTGTGTGTGTGTACGCTAATTCAGTTGAATCCTATTGTGTAATGTTTACCATGGTCAGCGATTGTGTGAAGTGTGTGCTTACCAATATATATATACATGTACAGGTATAATGTATATCATAACAGACATGTAGCAGTGATAAATGGTTGAACTTAGCTTTACATGTAAGTATTGTTCAATACACTTGAGTGCAAGTGAAGCACACAATGATTGTGCAATACACTATTGGTGAACACAGCCTAATAATTGCATACAGTACATGTACTGTACACATTTGGGAAGGATGGACCAATACATATGAGCCATTTGTATTTATGTGCATACGTTATGACAATACTTTGTAATTACACACAGTAAGCAGTGGCCCAATAATTTACATAATCATTAAAGTCACCCTACATGTATATAATTGGTGAACCCAAGCACATTATACATGTAGTTGTTATAATTGATGAACACATCCAATGATATCTACACAACATGACAATAATTGTCAAACCTTATTCCCTTGTAGTGAGCTATGCACTCCGCTCTCATGTGCTTCCCTTCGTGCTGCTGTCCTGTGCATTCATGGAAGGTCATCACATCACCCTATTTATGAACATGACCTTACCCTCACCACTGTTGAGGGTAAGTTACCATCCTCTGTCTAAATTTTTGTTCCAGCTACATTACAAGATTTAATTAATTAATCATGTGCATACGAATGTATGAACTACACACAGTTTGTGAACATTGGCTAAATAAAATTTTAATGTCTGTAGATGTGTTAGTAAATTATTCACAAACTGTGGGCAGTAATGTATGATTATTAGTTTGTGTAACAAACACAGTTGTTCACCTTAATTTAATGATTGAACACAATTGTCTCAGAGTGGCCCAATAATTGTGACCTCAGCCTATTCCATAACTGGTGAACACACTCCTTACACAACGGTACACCACAGTACACATTGGCTGAATAATTCAATTTCTGATTACACAATTTACGCACACAACTAAATTTGTATATGTATACACACACTGTAATTCTACAATATGAAAACACATTTAACACAATGTAGTGTTATTCAAGTGCTATTGGCTTGTCTGGTCAGGGTATGTACTGTACATGCACATGTGCAATGTTTTACATGTACAGTTTATTTTCAATAAAGTTATACTCCATTTAAATTAGTGGTTGATGTAAAGCTTTCCTGTCATTTACACTTCTGTTCATGTACAACTATCGTAACTAGTTTCTTAGAAACATGTTATTTATACAGTACAAACCACCTAATGAATATGATTACCAGCAGCCTTACATGTATGTTTATCCCTCCTTATGTACTTCTCTTCTGGATCACTTTTCTATTTTAATGACTACAGTATGTAGTTCAATTGCTTGACACATTAATATTGATAGTTTGATTCTATGTGTTCATTGATTTCATGTTAATAATTATATACCTGCAGTATCTAAAGAAGTGGAACAATACAAAACATTGCTGGCAACTAGCTATGAATGTTTGCAATCAACAAGACATGTGTTCAGCATTGTGAGTCACTTGCTCTTTCGTACTTTTTGTGGTCTACAATGACATCACATGAGATAACAGATAAGTGTACTGGTTTCTATCATGGATCAGTGTATTTATAGAGTGTGCACAGTGTCTCTCATCCTGTTCAACCATAAGGACTCATTGTTGATGTTCACCTGTTATTGCAGTTTCTTACATTTGTATTATCCACTATATTATTAGTTTCTGTTGGATCTTAGGAATAAATCCTTGTTGGGAATTGGTGATAGATTTTAGAATAAAATTGTTCATCTTTATTTTGTAAACTTTAATACAATACATGCATGGATAAAGTAACATTTGAACCAGCTAGCCTGTAAACCTTGGATATTGGATGCTCATTTCACAATTTTGTAATCCACTCTAGAACTCAGCTACAGTAGTATATGCTTATGAAAATTACCGATCTATTTATAAACATCATGAGACACAATTACAGTGTACATGTAAATGGTACTTCTATTTTTTTTTTTTAATGCTATAAAACAAATTATACAGGGTGATTGAAAAGTCATGCAAAATCTTTGAATTGGTATAACTCCAGAACTGAACAATAAAAAATTTTGCTGTTTAAACCACCAATGACCAGCTTAAAGTTATTGATGAGAAATTATTGCTCAGTTTATTGATCAACACACCACCAAGCTGTGTCGTGTTGAATGTTGTTATTGTCAAGGTGTTAATAAACTGAGCAATAATTATAATAACTACTCATCAATTTAACCTTTAATCTCACGTTATCCCACGCATTGTCCTACGCGTAGGACGCAAGTTAAAGTTAATTTTTTAGCAAACTCATATGATCAAAGAACAAACCAAAATCTCATTGTACTGTAGAAATGGTTATTAATTCAGAAAATATTTTTACTTTCGTGCAATTCTTAAAAGATTGTCAAATACAATCAATACTGCATTGCTAAAAGATGTATTTGCGGTAAATCGCAAAGCAACTTAAAGTTGTAACAGGCGTAACGTCGGACCGTTAAAAACTGGCTGTTATAGCTAGACCAGAGATAACATGTATTATATACCAACGCACTAATCAGTTGTTTACACCATGCGTTAATTACGTATTCATATTGTTATCAGTAGCGCTTTTAAACTCACGCGACGCTCTTCCAACCCATGGGTGTCGATGTGGAAACTTATCGAGTTCGCATCGGAACTTTCAACAGTCGAAATGCGAATAGAAATAAAAATAATACCGAATTAGTGAAGCTGAAACTGAGAAAGCTGTGGATAAGGAAATACGGGAGCAGTCGAGTACTAGTAACTGAAAGGTCGTCGTGTTGCAATACCTTGAAGGTGTCCTGGCACTCAGAACGCTCCGGATTAAAAACAAGATGGAGTCGTTGTCTGTTCGCGCAACTGCAGGTAGGTACAGATTTGTACGCGTTAGTTGCAGGTAGTTGTCTGTTGCTGACATAGTTTCTGACGTGGACCACAGATAGGCGTGGTTCATGCAATGATCGGAAAAGCGGGGAAGGTGCTATTGATGGTGGTGGTCACCTCGGTTATGGCGATAGTACACTTGCTGTTAGTAATGTCTGGAGATATTGAAGAGAACCCTGGACCTCTAGGGCAGGACTGCAAAGGTGACATGAGTATGCCATATTCATTACCGCCATAACTGATGTGCTTTTACTCTCCTCATAGACCCACTGGACTCGCAGTGCAGTGAAGAGGATATGTATAAAATAGCAACGTTTGCCTTTGACTGGGAGGTGGTAGGAAAACGTCTGGTGGGTGCCCAGGCCACTAAAGACATAAAACGAGATGAAGACAGTGAACAGAATAGAAGAGATAAAATGCTTGAGAAGTGGGTGGAAATGAAAGGCAGTAAAGCCACATACAGAGTGTTGATTGAAGTACTAAAAGGTGTACAAAATGCTCAGGCTGCCGAGGCAGTGCAGGAATTGGTATCACAAGTGTCTGTTAAAAGTAAGCATCATCATTGTGTACACTACTGTAACTAAGCTTACTTACGTCAATAGGAGTGATGATGGATAAGTAATGAGAATAGGAGATAAAATGTGTGTTAGGGTATGTTGAGTCGTGTGGACCTCTTTTACCACTCGACAATGTATATATATATATTATTTGAACAATCCAGGATCTTAGGGGTCCCCCCCCCTTCATCTCTCGATGCCTGTGAAATTCCCCCACCCTCCCCTGAGCCATTTTATCCAGTTCAGCTTCACGCAACCAGGGTGCACCAGCAGTAAATCATTGTACAACGAGGTCTTCAGTAGTCGCTCCCTAATACATAAAAGCTTCTCATACTCAGGGCTGTATTGTCATGGGTCTGGGTCTGGTTCTATAATTTCAACCAGAACATTGAATTAGTGTTGATGTACAATGGCGACAAAGTATATAAACCTCTAACTCTGCAGGTGATGCTCACCTTGATGTATCTGCAATAAATTTAACAAGCAGAGTCTTTAAAACCCCTTTGCTAATAGCCATGATCAGAAAACCATACTTCAATGTCACCACAATGCTTGAGTTGGAGAAAAAGTGAGCCTTCTCACTGGCAACTTGAAGTGGTCTTCAAGGAGTTATTTGGTATAAAACACCAGATACAGCTTCTTAGCCATGTTATTGATTTAGTGACAGTTGCTGTATTTGGCTAGCATTGGCACTTTGAATGATGAATGTGATTATGTTGATTACTTTCTTTATCATTCTCTGTTTCGGAAGGTCCATCACAATCAGCACTAACCAATCAGGGGTCTACCTTGGTGGAAAAGCATTGTGAAGGTTAGTTGTTTGTCCAAGTTTTATACAACATATCTCTTTACTATCAGCTGCATGTGCTCGGGGACCAGATTTTGTCCTGTTTCTGAGCTTGCAGCTGGTACTGCATACCGTTATTAACTTTATGAAAGCGTGAAAGTTTGGGTATTATAGAAATAAGGGCGCAGATTACAAGGTTGTGGTGTAAAAAGGAAAGGAACAAAGATGAGTGGGGAAAGAACAAAGCAAACCTTTATCTAGTTTTCTTGATTTAGACCATGCATTGTCGGCTAAGATTAGGGATGTGGTTTAGACTACGCATTGTCATAGATGATTTGAAACAGACTACCTCAGTGTGGCTTACTGCACCCTGACAACTTATATTGGAGCCACACCTGTGTAGTAATTATCTGTGGAGTCCCAGATTTTCTTTAGTGATGCAATGATGGCTTTTCATCTTGAAATCAGGGTTCACCATCACAATGTAACAACCAACTGATTCACATAAGTTACATTAGTAGGTGCTGATTAAGAGAACAAATGCGTACAAATCTGTACCTACCTGCAGTTGCGC
This sequence comes from Eunapius fragilis, assembly GCA_963681505.1. NCBI lineage: Eukaryota > Metazoa > Porifera > Demospongiae > Spongillida > Spongillidae > Eunapius > Eunapius fragilis. The sequence goes on along the minus strand of OY811972.1, from coordinate 8,575,755 downwards.
GAACAGACATTGTTGATGTTCACCTGTTATTGCAGTTTCTTACATTTGTATTATCCACTATATTATTAGTTTCTGTTGGATCTTAGGAATAAATCCTTGTTGGGAATTGGTGATAGATTTTAGAATAAAATTGTTCATCTTTATTTTGTAAACTTTAATACAATACATGCATGGATAATGTAACATTTGAACCAGCTAGCCTGTAAACCTTGGATATTGGATGCTCATTTCACAATTTTGTAATCCACTCTAGAACTCAGCTACAGTAGTATATGCTTATGAAAATTACCGATCTATTTATAAACATCATGAGACACAATTACAGTGTACATGTAAATGGTACTTCTATTTTTTTTTTTTAATGCTATAAAACAAATTATACAGGGTGATTGAAAAGTCATGCAAAATCTTTGAATTGGTATAACTCCAGAACTGAACAATAAAAAATTTTGCTGTTTAAACCACCAATGACCAGCTTAAAGTTATTGATGAGAAATTATTGCTCAGTTTATTGATCAACACACCACCAAGCTGTGTCGTGTTGAATGTTGTTATTGTCAAGGTGTTAATAAACTGAGCAATAATTATAATAACTACTCATCAATTAACCTTTAATCTCACGTTATCCCACGCATTGTCCTACGCGTAGGACGCAAGTTAAAGTTAATTTTTTAGCAAACTCATATGATCAAAGAACAAACCAAAATCTCATTGTACTGTAGAAATGGTTATTAATTCAGAAAATATTTTTACTTTCTTGCAATTCTTAAAAGATTGTCAAATACCATCAATGCTGCATTGCTAAAAGATGTATTTGCGGTAAATCGCAAAGCAACTTAAAGTACTAAGAAGTAATGTTGGGAAGATCAGAGCAACATGTTAAAAGTAAGACAGGTCTTTTGCACTAAGCATATAAAAAAGTACATTGTCGATTTGGAAATTGCTAACTCCACAAGCTTATGAATGATAGATATTTGTCAGACGCATGTTGCGCAGGAATAGCCAAGTGAATGGGCAAAATTTTGAAAACGTACAGTGTGTTTTCGGTAAAAATGGCAAAACCAATTAGAGTAAAAACACTGCCATATAATGTATACAATACAATAGCACACACATGCTTTAAAAAAATATTCAAAAAATGTTATACTATTCGTAATTTTTTCTGTGACAATTAAATTCTCTACATAATGCATTTTAAAGAACCGTATTATTAGCATCGTGTAACCAAGGGTGTGATTAAAAAAATAGACTGACAATTGGTAAATGTAGCACGATAGACACATCAAACAGCAGTAGAGAAATGGATGCCAAAAACTGCATATCTACATGTATTTATAATGAATTTTCAAATATTGGTCCTACACGTAGGACTTGAACCTGGAGAATTAAGGTTAAGCTGGTCATTGGTATATTTTTTGGTTTACACAGCAACATCTTTCATTTTTCAGTTCTGGAGTTATACCAATTCAAAAATTTTGCACGACTTTTCAATCACCCTGTATATTATTTTAAAAACGTAATCACATTTGTTCAGCCTAGAGACATAATATTTTATTCCATTAATGAGGCCAGGGGAGCACCATCATCAAATCCCAGCCCACTTCTCCATTTGATGAGGCTCACTGCTCCAACCCCAGCAAATGATTAATTTACATACATGTTTCTGAAGATATTTTCTGTATCTGCATCATTGGTACACTACATGTACATGTGTACTCATAATTCTACACATGTACTATTGTACATGTATGTAGAGTTTTTTCCCATGCTACTGAGTTACTGTACTACTTTCACAAATTGTATTTGTGTGTGTTCACCAAGTACATGTATGTTAAATGATGAGGCTGAATTCACTAAACTGTACTACATGTATAGGTTCATCATTTTACCATTTAGCATATTCAGTTGATAACTTATTGGGTTAACTAACTTGTGGTCAACAATTATGTAAACTGTGTGTTCACCAATAGCATGTAATTGGTAAACATTGGAGAGCACACGTGAAATAATTTTACACAATTGTATAGTAAACACAATAGCATATAATTGGTACTCACACCATGTACACATGTAGAAGCAATAATGTTCCACAACTGGAGAACTTAGCATTAACACAATTGGCGAACCACACAATATTTGTACAATATACCATGTACATGTAGAAGCAACAATTGGTGAACTTAGCATTAACACAATTTATTGTAATAAAATTGTACAATACACTGTTGGTGAACACAGCCTAATAATTACATACACACAATTTGTGAACATTGGCTCAATAATTTTACACAATCAGTGAAGTCACCCTAATTGGTGAACCCAAGTACATTATAGTTGTTACAATTGATGAACACATGCAAAACTGTCTGATAATAATTGTCCATAACTGCTGTACATAGAAAACTGGTAGATTTAATTATTGGGGTCCACAGCCTAATAATTAGTGAACACATGGACTGTGGTGATGTTACACAATTGTTGAATACTGCGTATTAATTAATAATTGTACAAATGTACATAACTGACATTAACACAAATGATGCACCTGACTTTTACACCTGTAGGCGTGATAATTACTCCAATTTAATAATTCCTCAAACAGCCTAATAATTATGAACCACAGAATTATTGTAATTGAAATGCACTGTTGGACCTGAACACAGCCTAATAATTGCATACACACAATTTGCCTAATAATCAGTGAAGTCTCCCGTTGTTACAATTGATGAACACATGCAAAAGCAGCCTGATAATAATTCAATTGTGCTGCATGTACATGTATACACATGCATGTAGCACATATACACATGTGAACACAGCCTATTTCATAATTGGTGAACGCTCACAAATGGAATATTTGTGTTCACCATATTTCAGCAATAATTGTATTTGTGTGTGTTCACCAAGTACATGTATGGACACTTAGTAAATTGTGTAGATATTGATATTGAACATACATGTGTTTAGACACATGTATGTTTGATATATGGTAAATTTCACAACTGTGAACAAGTAGTTACAAACCTATTGGGTTAATTTGTGTCGTGGTTAAGAATTGTGCAAAGTGTGTGTTACCAATATATGGGGTCATGGCAGTGAAAAGGGACCTAGTGCATATTATAAACATTTTCTAGGAAGGAGCGTCTAAATTGATGCATGCAATTAAAATGTCCAAGTAATTCAGGCCACTGTAACTCCATGATGGACAGACTAATTTCCAGTGCATAAGAAAAAAGTTGTAGAGGCCATAAGTGTCTCTTAGAATATGAAAACTTTAATTAAAAATATGCGCAACATGTACATGTACATGTACTGTAGGTCACTTTTTACACCTACAAAAACCCAGATACCCCAACCTCTATCACTTCCAATGGCTTCAGAGAACCTCACTAATAAAAGTTCTCAACCAGCTAAGACAGCTCCTAAACCATCTACCCTAGAACCATTGGAAGCAGAGCATCTTAGTGACCGTGACATGTTTGATAACCCAGCTACTGGAGAAGTAGATTGTCTATTCATAGAAGCATTCAAAAATATAAGCAGTAAGAAAGTGTTAAACGTTAGATTGGTCCAGTTCATTGACAGTGGTGGTCAGCCCCAGTTTCTTGAGCTCTTACCAGTCTTTGTTCAAGATGTTTCTGTTGTTCTCTATGCTATAAACCTTTCTGAAAGTCTCAACCACTGCCCTATGATCTATTTCTACGGAAAGGACAGTCAACCAGTAGGAAATCCGTACAAGTCTCCATCTTCCCACAAGCAGGTGTTGGAGCAGTGTGTGAGAGCTGCACATGCCAGAGATTTCCGTCCTCATTTGTTTGTAGTAGGAACTCACCGCGATGAGGAGGATAAGTGTTCTGAGACGAAGGGGGGAAAAGGTGATGTCATCAAGCAAATGGTGAATTCAGAGTACCTGATATGCAAGAATGGTGTGGACGTAATCTGGGATATAAATGGTGCAAACCCTGATTCCTATGACCAAAAGGTAGCTGGTGAGCTAAGGCATGCAATAGTAGATCACTGCAATGATGAAGCCACTCCTTCCCTGCCTATAAAGTGGTTTGGTCTAGAGATGCAGATAAAGCACACAGCTGTAAGAGGTGTTATCAGCCTTCATAGATGTCTTCAGCTGGCACGGAGCTTAGGTATGGATGAGCAAGCCCTAGAAGCAGCTCTCCTGCACATGGTCAAATATAACCTGTTGCTATGGTACCATAATGTACCCTCTCTTCGCAACATAGTGTTCTGTGATCCCCAAGTTATCCTAAACATCATCTCAGACCTAGTCCAGTGTAAACATGAGTTGGCTGGAGGTGAAGTGTTGGGCATTGCTGGTGTAAAGAATGCATGGTGCTCTAAGTTCAGGGACCATGGTATTGTCAGCACAGATTTTCTTTATGTTAATCGCTTCGAGAAGCATTTTTTGGATGATGTATTTAATGTAGAGCATTTCACTGCCCTCATGTGCCACCTCTTCATTATGGTTCCATTGGAAGGTGGTGACTACTTGATGCCAGCTCTTTTGGACCCTCTTAGTCCTGAGAGCATCAGACGACATAATGCATCAGCACAACCTCTCCTATTGCACCTCCAAAATGATCTTGTTCCATTTGGATTGTTCAGTTGCTTAGTTTCTTCCATTCAGACAGAATGTTCAGTTTTAGAGGTGAATAAAGTACTAGTTTGTCTTTATAGGAACTGCGTGTCTTTCAAATGTAGAAAGTTTCCAGCCCAATTCACCATTATTGATTCCTCATTATTCATAGAGGTGCACCTTGATTCTGCACGAGACGTTCCCACAGCCTGTCCCAGAATACGAAAGCTGATATATGATGGTATTAAAAAATGTAGTGATGTTCTCCGTTATCATAGTTTGAAGCTCCTCAAAGATGGCTTTGCCTGTTCTAATAAATCTTGCAAAGGTGTGGCCACACCATATGATAGTGACCCTAACCTGGCATCATGTACCAGCTGTTCTACCGACATGGACCTTACCTCTAATCACACTGTATGGATTGCAGAGGAAAGAAAATATTCAAATGGTACGTTTGTAGTTTACATGTTATATTAGCATCACAATTTGTACCATGAGTGACAGCGTTGTTAGGAAGTGGAGTAGTTTTACATTTACATGCGCTTGTCTGTTTATATGAATTTTTGTATTCAACACCTATATACAGTATCACATGTTTATTTCTGTCTTTCTTCAGATCATACTTTTACTCATAAAAATATACTCAGTGCTCTTAAAGACATGGTGGATTGGAAGTCACTGGGAACCCAGCTACATATTAGCCTTACAAAGATAGAAGAAATTGATATTAATAATCGCGGACAAGTTGCGGATTGCCGACGCCATCTTATTCAGTTCTGGTTGGAATCAGACATGTCATGCTCCTGGAAGAAGCTGATTGATGCCCTCTCATCCTGTGACCACGTGGTCCTGGCTGAACAATTAAAGACATTGCACACACTGTAGCATGTTTACAGGTAGCAATGGTGTGTTTGTACCCTATTAGGGTTTATTACTTTTCAATTAAATTTTTTAAGTATATTTACGCCAGGTGGGGCTCCCTTAATATTAGCCCCCCTTCTTGTCTTAATTGAGACGGTTAGTTATATTACTCGAGTTATCTCATTAGGTCTCCGGCTAGCTGCTAATATATCAGCTGGACATTTATTATTTGCAATTTTATCTGGGTTTGCTTTTAATATGCTATCGAACGGTCTTGTTATTTTAAGTCTTTTCCCCATGTTAATTATGGTATTTATAACTTTATTAGAGATGATGGTAGCTGTAATTCAAGCTTACGTATTTTGTAGCATGAAGGTAGTGTAGTGTTGGAGTGTTGTGTGATATGGTGTTCTAGCTTAGACTGTTAGTACATTTGTAGCTATAAATAGTTCAACTGATGAATGTACATGTATGTATGATGATGATGTATTGCAATGTACATGTATTTACATATAATGATGTTTTGTACACCATGGGCAAAAGTGTGGTCTGTGGCATGTAACCATGGTGCCAATATATGGGAATTACCTACCAGGATTTATAATGTCATCTGTATGCTACCAGACTACCTACTGGAGCATTCTGTACTGGAGCCAACATTATCTCCAGCTAATCATTAGAGCATAGATATGTCAAGTAAGCATTGTTTTTTCATCTGCCCATTCAAATATGACTAAAACTATCCTAGCTGCTCCTTGATGCATATGGGCCGTGTGCCTGCCTCTATGTCATTTGAGCACACAGCTCCAATGCCAAGCTAGGGGAGAAAATTCATGTATGCATCCACATACAGGTTGATAATTAATACTTTGATAAATACAAAACAATATATAAATACGTATAGTCCTGTGTAGTGTGCACATCCACATGCATGCTTTTCCCTACCAGAACAATTGCACATATAACATCCTTGGTCAGCTTCCCTCATCACTGCCTCCCATCCTCATCTGATAATACCTCATGTGGCTGCTACCTGTCATGAGCGTAATACACTATGTGTATTAGTGCTCAATTATTGCCTTTCTGAAGTGGATGTGCTCAGTTAATACAATAGCACATCCGTAAAACCATGACCAATTTCTCAAGACCAGGACTGAGGTCAACCAATCTCTCAAGACTTTTGTATGTAAAGGTACTGCGGCCAACAATGATGCACTTGTGGGTTTCTCTATTGCCAAGATGAGCGTTAAATTCACTTTGTTGTTATAGAACTGAAACATTGACCTCATAAATGGATGACCCCCTTTTAAAGTACAGGACAGGGGGGCCAAACTTTAAAGATAAAAGACTATACTAGCATTATTTGGATGATAAAATATCATTTACACATGCTACATACTCATTTATGTTTCTCGCAACCATGTTCCCTTCCATTTTACACCCTTACTATCTACAACTACTAAGATACACAACATAAGTTAACTGGCTCCACATTGTGCCAGATCCTCTCAGCATGCAGCCATACAAAAATGGTATGTCGTGTTGAATTTAGAATGATTCAGATTGTGATTCCCAAATTCATTTTGTGTTGATGACGGTAATTAACACTTTAATAAACAACGTATATTAAAAGCGGTCATGAGACAGGAGCTAGATATAGTTGGGCGTAGCCCGACCTTCGCGTATTGACTGAAATACGCCAATACGCGAAGGTCGGGCTACACCCAACTAGGCACGAGCTTCGTGGCCAGGATGGCTATTAAAGATGTTCTGTTGATGGTCTATTGATCCAGCAATTATTATAGGACGTGGTTCACTTCTCTAGTGAAGACAGTGAGACCATGACTCCATTGATTATAATCTAGGTATGTACACACTTATGCTGAAGTGTGTATCAAAACCCTCAACGATGACTCAGAAATAAGTCTCAACGCATTTACGTTAGCGTAAAAAATAACGAACCAGGCCATCAACAACTCACTTCGAATTCATGAGTTACTGCATGGCTTAAGCTTGCCACAAAGAATTATAAGGTACATGCATGCAGTTACATCTAATGACCCAAAATGCTAGGCCTACCTAAATGCTGAATAATTTTTGTCTTGCAGTTAATATTATCATTATTGTAAAAAATTAATTCGACAGGGATCTGCAGCTGTTTACTCTACCGTATTGATGGAGCTCTTTAACAGCGGGAGTGCTTCCTAAAGGACGGGATTCCATTGCAGGTAAGACCTCTTGGCGCTAATATAATTTGTGTGTTGTTTGTGCCTGCCTTCCTGCATGCTTCCTGGTACATCCGCCGGGTATTGTTATAACTATAAAGGATTGAGTTTGAGTCGAGTGTCTGATATTTTCACGCAACTCACTGGAGAACACGGGACTAATAGTTGTACACATTTGGTAAACATACTGTAGACCCAATAAAGCTACACACTTGGTGAGCAGAGCCAGTAAAGTATATCGATCGCTGTGCCTAGTCGGGCCACACCCAACTTCGCCGTTCCGATCACTGAATTACGATGTAGGTCTGTCTGGTCTACGAGACTATTTTGGTGAGTGCAATTCAGAAATATATGATAACTCATCAAAATCAAATGATGATTGTTTTAATATTGATTATTATGTTTAAACCTGAAAAAATTAATCTACTTTTGATGACCCTAGCTACCATCCTCACTAGAGAGATATTCACCCCCATATACCTAATTAATATAATTGTCGAAATGTCAGTTTTTTGATAAGCATCCCTTTGTGCTCTGATCGTTACATTTAGCATATTAGTGATAACACATCCCATGGTTGGATAAATATTGGCCAACTAATATTACCTGCAATTGATAAACATACATGTACATGTGTCTTTATTATGCAGATTTGGTAACCCTACATTGTAGTGAAGGGTTAATGCTATTTTACAGAATTTGGGAAAACAGTTTTCAAATGGTTAGCACAGTCTACATGTGATGCATTGGAATTGGTGAACACACCCAAATAATTAGTTTGTTCGATAATCAAGTTCCAAAGTTATTATACGATACACAGCAGCAGATACATACTCACAACTAAAAGGCACTACAATTACTATCTGTCTCTTAAGTTAATTGGAACCTGTAATTGTACAAACTGTCAAACACATGTACACAATTTAGAGAACACATGTATTATACACAATTATTGAACACAGTAACTGTACACAAGTCTGGTGTACATACAATATTTTATGTGTAGGCTTAATTATAGCTCACAATTGATTAACTTAGCCTAATAATTTGTTACAATTCATAAACAATTGGTTTAACACTTACAAATTGTGTGTGCAATTTTAATAGGCAAAAGAATTTATTTTTAGGCCATGTTCACCAATACATGTCCATAGTTCACAAGTTGTATTTGTGTGAGTGTTCACTAAGTACATGTATGTTAAATGATGAGGCTGAATTCACTAAACTGTACTACATGTATAGGTTCATCATTTTACCATTTAGCATATTCAGTTGAAAACCTATTGGGTTAACTAACTTGTACTTGTGGTCAATAATTATGTAAACTGTGTGTTCACCAATAGCATATAATTTGTAACCACACCATGTACATGTAGAAGCAATCAATCAATTGGTGAACTTAGCATTAACACAACTGGTGAACACAATTTATTGTAATAATTGTACAATACACTGTTGGTGAACACAGCCTAATAATGACATACACACAATTTGTGAAAATTGGCCCAATAATTTTACACAATCAGTGAAGTCACCCTAATTGGTGAACCCAAGCACATTATAGTTGTTACAATTGATGAACACATGCAAAACAGCCTGATAATAATTGTCCACAACTGCTGTACTTAGAAGACTTGTAGATTTAATTATTGGGGTCCACAGCCTAATAATTAGTGAACACATGGACTGTGGTGATGTTACACAAGTGTTGAATACTGACTAGTAATTAAATAATTGTACAAATGTACATAACTGACATTAACACAAATGATGGACCTGACTTTGACACCTGTAGGCATAATAATTACTCCAACTTAATAATTCTTCAAACAGCCTAATAATGTTACAATTTTTGAGCATTGGCCAGATAATTCAATTGTGCTACATGTATACATACATACATGTAGCACATATACACATGTGAGCACAGCCTATTTCATAATTGGTGAACGCTCACAAATGGAATATTTGTGTTCACCATATTTCAGCAATAATTGTATTTGTGTGTGTTCACCAAGTACATGTATGGACGCATAGTAAATTGTGTAGATATTGATATTGAACATACATGTGTTTAGACCCATATGTGTTTGATGTATGGTAAATTTCACAACTGTGAACAAGTACATGTAGTTAAAAATAGTATTTAAAAACCTATTGGGTTAATTTGTGTCGTGGTTAAGAATTGTGCAAAGTGTGTGTTACCAATATATGGGGTCATGGCAGTGAAAAGGGACCTAGTGCATATTATAAACATTTTCTAGGAAGGAGCATCTAAAAAGAGAATCGTTCGCGTTTATATTGACTATGAATCTACTCCAATACAGTTGCGCGCAGCGGTTGTCAAGCACTTCTCTACAACAACAATTATAATAATACATCACGTGCGGTTACGTAGTTACGTAATCGTTCCAATACATTTGTGTGTGTATTTTCTAACATTCTCCCCCCGTTGACTATAAGTCAACTGTGAGAGTGAGAGTCATTAAATCATGAATCTAACTCCTTGATACAGCTTGATATTGCTTGTTGTGCTCTTTTAAATGCGGCTCGTTTTGGACGTTGCACTTTGTCTGTCGTACATGTGTCTTCCACAATTTGTGTTTCTCTTTTTTCATCTGAATCACTATTTTTACCTGAATCTGAACACACTTCCAATGGATAGAGGTGTTGTATTGGGCGTTTAAGAAATGATGTATTCTTTTTGCCACTGTTCACTCTGACTAACGCACCTCTGACTGCTCCATCTGAACCTCGTATCAACTGCTCTACCTTTCCCAATCGCCACAGGGTTCTGGGAAGTTCATGGTCATACACTACAACTATATCACCAATTGCAATCACTTCTTGACCATTAGTTTTGTTAGCATATCGATGGGATTCCCTTAATTCAGTCAAATATTCCCTCCTCCATCTATGCCAAAAATGACTCAGTGTTGCACCAAGATATCTCATTCTTCGTGTCAGACTACATGTAAGCTGTTTTTCTCCATATGTTGGATCAAGGTCTTTAGCACACAATGGGTCTGGCAAACTTAACAACCGATGACCAACTAGTAGATGTGAAGGTGTAAGTGGTTCTTCCATGTCATCACATGACACATAGGAGATAGGACGTGAGTTCAGTGTGATCTCCACTTCAGTGACAACAGTCAAAAGCTCATCATATGAGAGTTTAGATCGTCCAATAGTTCTCTTGAGACATCTCTTCATTGAACGTACCATCCTCTCAAATATTCCTCCCCACCAGGGAGCTCTTTCCAAGTTGAAAACCCACTTTAGGTGAATTTCGGCAAAGAAGTTTTGCAGAACAGGGTCTTTGAGCATCGTTGAGATGACTTTACTTGCAGATTTAAAAGTTTTCCCATTATCTGAAATCATTCGGCAGGGAAAACCTCGTCTTGCTGAGAATCTTCTGAAGCTTCGCAAAAATGCCTCAGTTGTTAGGTTTGGGACAATATCCAGATGCACCGCTCTAGTCACACAGCATGTGTAGAGACATACATGTATCCACACTTTGGTGTCTGGGTCATTCACTATGTAAAGAGGCCCTGCAAAGTCCACTCCAGTGTATGCAAATGGTTGAGCTTCTTGGACTCTGAATCCAGGCAATGAAGGAGGTGGTGGAGGCTGAAACGGTCGACTATCAAATCTTCTGCAAATTACACAATGAAACAGCAACTTTTTCACCACTTGCCTTCCCCGAACAATCCAAAACCGTGATCTCAATTCTGTCAATGTATCCTTCATCCCACTATGCAGTACTTTCTCATGGCAACTCTTCACAATTAGAGCTGTTATATGGTGGCTTGCATCCAGAAGAATCGGATACTTGGCAAATTCCGTAATATCTGCTTCACTCAACCGTCCCTTGCACCTCCACAAGCCTTCATTGTCAACAAACATACCAAACTGTCGCTTCCACTGGCTGAACTTGTTTTCTTTAAGTAGGGACTCTTGCAAGATTTTTATCCAGTAGATTTCAGCCCTTGCCAAATCGAAATCAAAACTCTGACTCTTGTGTCGACAGTCATTTCTGTTTTTCAGAACTCTCAAAAACTTCATCACATAGGCAGTAACTCTCAGCAGCCTTTGATATGAGCTGAAATCTTCACACCTCACTACAGCTTCTCTCGAAGCAGATCCATCCACTAAAAGATTGTGTGCTGTATCTAAAGATTTAGTCTTCAACTCTGACATCCAATCATCAGGAATGTATTCAGCATCAATAGTATGTTCAAAACTGCTGCCACACAACCATTGAGGACCATTTAGCCATAGTAAAGTCTTAGAAAGTTCTGACAGATTCATTCCACGTGAAGGTATGTCTGCTGGATTGCTAGATCCAGGACAGAACTTCCAACACTCAGCAGGAACAAGCTCACGAATGCAATTTACTCTGTTTTGAACAAATTGCTTCCACTCTCTATTACCTGTGATCCAGTGTAGTGTAACCTTGGAATCAGTGAAGCATACAGGTGATCCAAGTGACAATTCCATTTTAAGTGCATTCGTAACACTGGAGAGTAGCTTTGCCAGCAGCAATGCTCCTAAGAGCTCAAGTCTTGGAATTGTTTGGCCACGAATGGGTGCCACTCTGGTCTTGGAATCGAAGCAACAAACCGCAATCTACATCCCATTGGTGTCACAATCTTTAGGTATACAACTGCAGCATATGCACCTAAAGATGCATCAGAGAAGCCTTGAAGGCTGCAAACCATGTTTGTTTTCTCAATTCCAAGAAAATAACATCTTGGAACTGAGATTGAGGGAGCTTGCTGAAGGCTATCTACTAATCTATTCCATTTTGACAGAAGTTCTCCAGAGATAGACTGATCCCAGCTTAACTTGGCCTCACATAAGTCTTGTGCTAGCATCTTGAATTGAATTGTGACTGGCGTGATGATACCCAATGGGTCGTAGAATCTGGATACGAGACTGACTATGTTTCTCTTAGAAGGTTCTAATGTTCTTGCTGACTCTGCAATGTGATTGATGTTGAGAACTAGTCTGTCTTCTATTATATTCCAATGCACACCTAGAACTTTATGTTCTTCCTGAAGGTACTGCTCATCACCAAGGGTATTTTTTGCATATGACTCATCTTCCTCAGTAATGTGTTGGTCCAAAGTGGTCAATCGTGATTGAAGCTGTTCCTGATGGTTGATTCTACCTTGCACCACTGATGAACTGGAAACACATTTTCTTAAGTTGAACCCACCGTCAGACAACTTGTTCTTTGCCTTCACAAACAATTCATACACACTCTCTTCATCATCTGCACCAAAGGTAACATCATCAACATATATAGACCGTGTAAACTTCTGGACAAATGGTGCATCCATGGACTCATATTGTTTCATGTGATGGTGTATTGTAGCGTTGAGGAGAAATGGACTTGATGATACTCCAAACACAACCCGAGTGAAACGCATCACCACAAGTTTTGGCAATTCCTTTTCAATATCATCCAGCCATAGAAATCGTAACACATCTCTGTCCTCTTCATCAACAGACACCATAAGGAATGCCTTTTCTATGTCTCCCACTAGGGCAATCTTGTGCAGACGAAATCGAAGAATGATGTCAACGATGTTCTGGCCAAAGGTAGGACCAGCAAAAAGACAGTCGTTCAGAGAAAGCCCATTAGATCTTGCTGAAGCATCATACACTACTCTCAGCTTTGTGGTTGCCTTGCCCAACCTAATGACAGGATGATGTGGGATGTAATGTACTTTGCCTACCTTGCCAATGTCAGGTTCAGCCACAATTTCAACGATCCCTTTATCTATTTGCTCTCTGATAACAGCGTCATATTGCCTGAGAATGTCTGGACTTTGCTGGAGACGTTTCATCAAACCTCGTAATCTGCTCTGACTCAATTCATAGTTTATCAGGTAATGTGGAATGTGATTCTTTCCATGGTAGTTTCACTTTGTATCTGTTGTTACAGAAGGTCAAACCGTCAACAAACTTTTCGTACAGCGAAGGTTCACTGCTGTTGATCCCCAAGGACTCCAAATCCCAAAACTTCTTTAGTCTCATATCTAGGTTTGCCTCAGATTCAGTTGTATCAGGGGATGCATCCAGTCGCAGTACATGTGAGGAAACAAGATTTGCAACAGACGGTTCACTTGAGATACTATGTACAGGTCCCGACAGGACCCATCCAAATTTTGTTTCAATCGCCGTTGGTTCACACACCCCTCTCATGACATTCCCAGTTACCACCTCCCAGTAGTGATCAGATCCAATGAGGATATTCACATCAAGATTTTCACCACTGAAGTGTGGATCTGCCAGATCCAATCCAGAGATGTGTGGGAATCGTTCAGCCACACACATGATTGGCTGCCCGGACAAAGGTTCGCAAATTAGAGGTACTGCAAGAAATGCTAACTCAAACATTCTCCAGTTTTGGTCTTCATAGCAAGCCTCACAACATCACAGTTCTGCCTTTTCTCTTCAACTGAACCAAAAGTTTTGATCAACATTGTTTCTACTTGCTCAGTAGGTAGTGACAGTGCTGTCTTCAGTCGATTTGTTATGTAAGATCTCTGACTACCAGAGTCAAGAATCATCCTGGCTGGTATGACTGGGGATGAACTATCGGGCCGAAGAACACCAGTTGTCGCTGTCTGAAGTAGTACTGGAGTTTTTGCGTCCACGTACAATGTCACAACAGGAGGTTTACTTCCTTTATGTACACGCTGATGATTTACACTTTCATCAGATGCACTTGATGACGAAGATTCTTTCTTTTGGGCAGTCCTGGAACAAATGCTAGTGTGATGTCTTCCTGAGCAATTGTAGCACTTCGTGGTGGATTTGCAGTCCCTGCTCATGTGGTGTTTCCTTAGGCACAGAAAACATCTGCCAGTCTTAGTCAGTACTTGCTTCCTGGCATCAGAACCAACCACTGTCTTGCATGAGACTGATGAGTGTGACTGTCCACAGTAAGAACAGCATACGGAAGAAGAATCACCACTAAACAAGGCTGCAGCAGTAGGAAGGTCTTTTGTGCCATGATTCCTGGTAGTAGTGACAAATGTCGCTCCAGCTCTCTCCCTCGCATCAATTTCTTTCTCAATCACTGCCATCACTTCTTCAAAGTTCCACTCACCATCAGTTATCGTTCTGCTTACAATGAGCCGAAGCTCCTGTGGTAACTTGCTCATTAACACAGAAGACAGCAGGCTTCCATACGACTCGGAAGGAATGCCTAATGATTTTAGGCTCCTAATGTGGGATTCAATTTGGTCACGTAGATATCGAAGACTTTTGAAGTTAGAATGAGACGTTACAGCCTCCAAGTTCAATAAAGCATCCATATGTGTGCTGATGATTTGTTGCTTGTTGCCATACCTCTTTTTTAACACAGCTACAGCTTCCTCGTAATTTGCATTTGTAAGTGTCAGACCAGATATAGATTCAGCTGCAGATTGCTCCAACAGCGAGTTCAGGTAGTTGAACTTGTCAATGTTCGTCAATTCAGGGTTCAAATGAATAGTTGACTCGAAAGAGTCCCAAAATGTAGTCCATGCGGTTAGATTACCATTGAACTTCTTGATGGAAAGTTTCGGCAGCCTTACTTTTGTTCTAGAATAACTGCTGGACTCTGGCTGCGTTCTCAACGATTCCATGGACAGACTAGGCCTACGCAGACCTGAAGGGTTACGAGGTGACTCTGGAAGAACATCATCTCGAGGCGGAGGAGACTGCACACGGGATTGAATGGTCTTCGTTCTGGGTGAAATGTTTGAACGGATTGAATGATAATCCGTCAAATCTGCAGAAATGCTGCATTTTGACAAAGCAGCATCAATTTCAATTACCGCCAAGCGAATCTTCTCGGCGAATGTGTCCGCTTGGAGTACTTATCTCGTCGTCTAATTCGTCCTCAGTCAGAATCAAACTCAACTCAACAATTTCTGCGTCAAGTGCACGAAGGACGTCTAGCTTTTCAAGAAGCACCACTTTCAATTGCTGCAATTTCGCCAAATTCCTCTCCAACGACTGGAGTTCGTCATTCGCCTGCGCCAAAAGTCGAGTAGTCGACGAACGGTGCCCTGAACGGACCCGTTTCTTTTGAGAAAAAGTCACCTGATCAGTCATAGTCAATTCCCGGCTCGAAGGACCATAAAAGAGAATCGTTCGCGTTTATATTGACTATGAATCTACTCCAATACAGTTGCGCGCGGCGGTTGTCAAGCACTTCTCTACAACAACAATTATAATAATAACATCACGTGCGGTTACGTAGTTACGTAATCGTTCCAATACATTTGTGTGTGTATTTTCTAACATGCTGCTACAACACATTTGATTCCAACGCACCTTGCAAAAAGCCTTGCTGACCATCCAGAGAGCATTTTGTATGACATGGCTGATGCTGGCCTCATTAGGTACATCACAGATGATCCAACTTTGAAAAGAATTGGGTTTGGCAGTCCCCTGGTATATTTTACAGTGGCTATGCAAGGTAAACTGATTGTGACTGCCTTTGAGGCTGCTGCTCTTTACATACCATCTGGCCATAAGATGGGAGTAGTTGCAGATAATGTGACCTGTCGGTTTCTGGCCAAAGCATTTGAAAAAATCGCCAAAGTTCCAAATCCAGTTAAGTTCTCTGAGATATCCCCACTAAATCTCAACAAAGAGGGTGATGAACATCCTGTGTCCTTTGACCATTATGTGATGTACAAGGAGCTCATGCATGGCCGAGATGCCTTTGGTGCTGATGCTGTTGTCCTTATACCAGACGACCACAAGTCCAGCATTGCTTATCGTGTCCAAGTGAAGCTTGGCACCTCTACTATTTTCACAGAAGCCGAAAAAGGAGTTAAGCAGGACAGTGCTGAAGACATTGCCGCAAAATTCTTCAGCCGAGAGAAACTGGCATTGGAAGCATACCAGCGAAGTGGTATCCCCTTGTCCAACTGGTTCAGATACCTGGCCACAACACGAAGCATCACACCTGCAGCACTGGAATACTTTAAGCATAAGAATATTTCTGTTTTGGACGAAGAATTTCTTTTTGAACATGTCTGGCCCAAAGAAATTAAATGTCTTAAGGCCCTTTGTTCATCTTTGATTCTGATGTCAGTATCAGTATTGTGTACTTGGTATGAATGTGTGTACATGTTACTGTGTCAATGCCTGCTTGATTTGGCATTGTGTGTGCATGTGAAAACCGTTGATTTGTAGTAATGTTGATTGATCACTGATATATTATCTGAGCCACATACGATGCAAATCAATCTGGGGCAAACAATACGCATGTGTAATAGAGGTCTTTATTCCTTTAAGAACCATTATGCATTTGATACCTTTGCAAGGACAATTATTGATTTATGGGTTCACCAAAATCTATATGTTAACTACAGGCATGTGCGCTCACACACAAACACACACAGGTCCACTTGCCATAATTGAGGCTTGTAGAAAGATAAGGTTTTAACAATTGATGAATTGGGGAACATTATTGGTAATTGTTATTACACAACTATCATGTGTGTGTCTGATACTTGGTGAACACAGTACACAATTGGGTACATGTGGATAATTAGTCTTAAAATTTCATCTTCACATTGGCCCAATTTTTTTTTATTGAATCTTAATGATTGTAATGAACTTGGCTACATGACATGTATGTAATGGTACAAATTGTTGAACACAGCCTTATAATTGTACACTATATGAGAACGCATGGTACAGAATTAGAGAGCACACGTGAAATAATTATATAGTAATTATAATTATAGTAAAAGTACACAAGTCTGATGTACATGTATTCATGTACATGCAATATTTAATATGTAGGCTTAATAATTGCTCAAACAGCCTAATAATGTTAATGTTAAAAAAATTTGAGCATTCATCGGATTAAAATGGAGTCATTCCACATCAAATTAGTATTATTTAAACTTCAAATTCTCCTCATAGATATGTACACTTTGCTGGATATATGTTTACCACCCACGTCTTTTATATGAAAATATTGTGCACTGAATATTTAATTTCCATCATGACCTTTCATGCTTTGCCTACTTCTTTGTGGGAATGAATTAACTAAATACCTACAGTATGACATTGACCTGTTTAACGAACTTAAAATTATTCATAGGGTTGGCATTTTTGAAAATTTATGTTAATTATTTCCAAATGCCCTCAAGGATTACCTTAGTTACCAAATCCGGTTCTGGGTGAACTTGTGACTTAATCTCATCACAACAGAATTGGCTTCTTATAATATTCATAGTTGACCAAACTCCTGGTCAACTATGAATATGTTAAAGCCATCTCTGTTATGATGAATTGGTGAAGTCACAAGTTTAGCAAGCTGGAATGTACCTTACTTCACCCAGACCCAGATTTGGTAACTAAGGTGATCCTGATGTCCATCCCACTAACTCTTCTCTCTGGATCACTTTCTTTTTTCTTTTAAGTTTCATTGCTTGACACACTAATTTGGCATACATGTACATATAGGTGTAGTTTAAGTGGTAATCGAGGTAAGCTATTGTACCATCTCTATAGGCTGAACCTAACTACCTGTAGGCCCAGCTTGAACCAGGCACCTAGTCCTGGGGCTGTATGCCTGGTACAAGCTGGGCCTAGTTAGGTTTAACCTTCAGGGATGATAGCTCAAGTCCATCACCGCTTATACTACAACTATGCCCGTTAATTTCCTATGTGTTCATTTTTATTTGATCTTTTTAGGAAAGTCTCTATCACAAAGTAGAACAATATATAATTGCAAGTGTTTGGTTGATAAAACATATTACTAATATCAATGAACCACACAATTTATTGTAATACACTGTTGGTGAACACAGCCTAATAATTACATACACACAATTTGTGAACATTGGTCCAATAATTTTACACTATCAGTTGGTGCACCTTGCTAGATCTACCCCCCAGCCTTAATTGGTGAGGCATTGCAATTCTTTGATGGTGATGTCCGTCGCTGTTGTTCTGAATGCACCGCGATAGACACACCCAATGTTGCATGGCAACAAGCCCAACTCAGCCTAAGCAGAGGGGGTATGGGCTCCGTAGTCTTTCAGAACACAGTTCAGCTGCCTACATATCCTCTTTAAGTGCTTCTGGTGTCTGCTCATCTTCTTGCAAGCACCTAGCCAAATCCATCAAGGATTTTAATGAACTTGTCTCCTCTGATGATGCCTTAGTGTTGGATCATCTTGATGTTGTGATGCACCAAAGATCTCTGTCTGGCAAAATTGAAGATCATGATTTATGTGTGTTACTTGATAAGGTCTCCTTGCCTGACAAAGCACGTCTGCTTTCCATTTCTTCACCACAAGCAGTTGCTTGGCTCTCTGTGATTCCTTCCCTCAGGCTGAATCTCTATCTTGAACCTGCTGAGTTTCAGATTGCTGTAAAGTGGTGGTTGGGCATTGCTGTTACTGATACTCCTGTTTGCTCCTTTTGCCCATCTTACTTTGGACCCTTTAGGCCACCATGCCTTAACATGCAAGCACGAAGGAGATGTGGTGTCACGGCACAACAGGCTCAGCGATGTCCTCTTAGAATCTTGTCGACGAGCCTGTTTGGGTCCTCAAGTTGAAGCAGGAAGTGGTTTGGAGCATGAAGGACATAGAACATGGCCAGCAGACATCCTTATCCCTCATCGGGATTTGGGCAAACCAGCAGCTCTAGATCTGACTGTCACATCTACGCTAAATTCAAGTACAATATATTGGAAGCGGGTGTGACAAGTGGATCTGCAGCTCTGGCAGCTGAGGTGTGCAAGCACAATGCTAATGATGCCAAGTGCTCAGAGCTAGGCTGGACATGTATCCCCATAGCAGTGGAGACTTATGGGTGCTGGGGTGCAGAAGCCATGCAGACTTTGACACCCCTTGCCTCTCGCCTAGCCACCAGGGGAAATTGCTCCAAGTCCCATGCTACCTGTCTATTGTATGGCAGGCTTAGCCTGACTTTGATGCGAGCCAACGCATGGGCACTCCTGTCTCCTGCTGATTACTAGGCTAGGCGCATTGCACCCTGCCATACATATTGCCTCATAATTTCTCCCCCTGTGTGTACGTGTGTGCGTGCGTGTATGTGGTACATGTGTGTGATGTGTATTCGAATATGTGTGTATGGTTCTCAACTTCATTTCATTCTTCATTTCTCAACCTGATTTTTACAACTTGAGCTAAAGGATGCACTGTGTTTCACTGCCGTGTGGTGGGCATTAATTTAGTTACTTGACTCACTGTGCATGTTGCTCTGAATGTTTATTTCAACCCTCCTTTTAATACCATACATTATTGCCAATCTGGATGTGTAATTAATTGGTTGTACTGTCATCTTCAACACCCCAACTGTTACTACCACTTTCTTCCATTAGCACTGCCTCCCCACTTGAGAGTATTGTGTGATGGATATATCTCCGGGTCATTTCATATCAGTACAGGGAGGCAATTGCACCTCACCTTTCAAATTTCGTTCAAACTTTACATACATGTTGGTCTTCATATATGTTGACATTTATCCATTATTTATGTTAATAACCTTAATGGTTTACACGATACGCAACGATGAATAATTGATTAGTTTGCTTATAATCTCAACTTTGCTATGCTATGACTTGATCCACACTATGAGCACAGTGACATGTTTGGTATCAAATCAGAGGCCATGATACCTAGAATCCATCTATAATATGCATTTTTGTCGGAAAGGAAAGGGTTAAACAAAAAATAGGTTTATATACCAATCTGCATAGTTACTGTGTCAAGAAGGTTGATAATCATATTTTTTATTTAATCACATGAAGTGAAAACTTAAACTTCACCTTTTTACAAAATAAAAAAGTTGATTATCAATAACCCCTGAGAACCGCAAAATGTTTTGTACCTTGCAGCCATTTTGGGTTGATATAAATGAGAGGTCTTGCTAAGTGGGTTACGTAATAGTTTAGCCACAGTTATCAAAACATCCATTGTAATCAAAACAACACTTTGTGTTGTGCTACAAAAGAACAAATGGTCTTCTCCATGGAGATGGAGCGCGCGTCCTCTCCATGGAGCGCTAGACGCGCTGGAGAGGACCATTTGTTCTTTGTAGACCAACACAAAGTGTTGTTTTGATTACAATTGGGCTACAAAGAACAAATGGTCCGCTCCAGCGCGTCCTCTCCATGGAGCGCTAGCGCTCCATGGAGAGGACGCGCGCTCCATGGAGAGGACCATTTGTTCTTCGTAGCCCAACACAAAGAATCCTCTGTTCTTCAGTTGTACTATAAAAGTTTTATTTTAAATACCGCTACTCGCTGTAGTCTGAATCCGCTTCAATAGTGTTGCTTTAACGTTCGAAAATGTCTATCAACTGGAAGGTGTACTGTTGCGATCCTCTTAGCCGTCACAAGCGACGTATTTATGCTCGATTGCGTTTAGTTCCCGATGATTTGATCGTAGCCAATCCATCTCTTTCGATGCAAATTGGAGACAGAGCATGCTGTAATTGCTTGAATGCCATACGGAAGCTACCGCTGGAAACACCTACAAGTGAACAAGAGCAAGAGCAAGCATGCTCTAGTGCCCAACCTGGTTCTTCTGTACCAGCCGATGAAGCCATTCAAAGTACTAGTAGTGAACCTACGCCTGCTGATACGGAGGATAGCGATGCCTATGGTGATGATATGCTGCCTGCTGATGCGACGCTTTGCGATGTAAACAAAGTGCTTGGTATAGTAGGGATCTCTCCTTTTAGACGAAAGCGACGAATGTGGAATCAGACGTATGTTGGAGAAAAGTTGCAGCGAGTTGGAGATGTGCTCAAGAAGAAAGTGCTGTTTGCAGTTGGCCATGAAGAAAGGGAAACACAAGACGATGGACTGGAGATGATAAAGCAACTGAAAGAGAAGTTTGCTGTGGCATCATCAAGGAGCGAAAAACTCACTATCTTAACCATTCTGCCAAAGAGTTGGTCTGTAGCCAAAATGATGAGTGAGTTTGGAGTTACGAAGTACATGGCTAGCAGTGCAAAGAAGCTTGTAGAAAATAAAGGAGTGCTAAGCAGCCCAAACTCCAAAGCAGGAAAGACACTTAGTCAAGATACTTTGGAGCTAGTAAAGAGCTTCTATCACCACGATGATGTCAGCAGGGTCATGCCAGGGAAGAAGGATTTTGTGTCCTCCAGGAATGATGACGGAGAGAAGGTGCACCTGCAGAAGCGGCTTGTATTGTGCAATCTTAAAGAAGCCTATCACCACTTCAAAGAACTGCATCCTAATGTTAAGGTGGGGTTCTCGAAGTTCACTCAATTGCGACCAAAGGAGTGCGTGTTGGCTGGTACAACTGGTACTCATTCTGTATGCGTCTGTGTATCACATCAAAATGTGAAGTTAATGATTGCTGGAGCGAGACTGGAGGCACTCACCAAGGGTGAATTCAGGCACTACAGTGATTTTTTGGCTTTTATTCAGTGCGATCCTCCGACTGCTGATTGTGCAAATGGTATTTGTGAAGAATGTCGGGGAACAGAGCCGTTGAAAGTGGAGCTGGAAGCCATTATGGAGGAGAATGGAGTTGAAAGTGTGCAATACAGCCAGTGGGTGAACACAGACCGTGCAAATCTTGAAACCCATGTTGTTCCAGTTGCAGACTTTCTAGACCTGTTTATGGAGTACTTATTGAAGCTGCGATTGCATGACTTCATAGCCAGACAACAGGCAAAATTCATCAGTGAGAAAAAGGAAACTCTGGGGTCTGGAGAGTTTCTTGTGGTTGCTGATTTTAGCGAGAACTATAGTTTTGTCATCCAAGACGAGGTACAGAGCTTCCACTGGAACAACCTGCAAGCCACCGTACACCCATTCCTCTGCTACTACAGAGAGCTAAATGGCAACAAGCTCAACAGCATCCCTTTCACTGTCATCTCGGAAAACAAAGACCATGACTCCACAGCAGTTCACCTGTTCCAAAGAAAGTTGATAGCATTCCTAACAGACCATTTTGGAATGAAGCCGAAGAAGATTATTTATGTGTCAGACGGCTGTGCAGGACAGTACAAGAACTGCTATAACTTTTCTAATATTTGTCATCATTTAAATGATTTTGGAGTTGCAGCAGAGTGGCATTTTTTTGCCACATCTCACGGGAAGTCAGCTGCAGATGGCATAGGAGGAACAGTGAAGAGAACAGCAACCAAGGCCAGCCTTCAGCGACCTATAGATAATCAAATCCTGACACCTATGCAGTTGTACCAGTTCGTGTCATCAGATATCAAAGGAATACACTTCGCCTTTGCAACAACTAGCGAGCATGAAGAGGAGGCAAAGCTGTTAGCAGAGCGGTACTCACACTGTAGGACGGTTCCAGGAACACGATCAATGCACTGTGTCATACCTGTAACGACCAGTACAGTGGAAGTTAGACAGTTCTCCTATAGTCCAACCAAGAGAATTGAAAAAGTGTCTACAGCACTTAATGTTGAGAATCTTCCACTGTCAACAATCAAAGGGTATGTAACTGTGGCCTATGATGGGGATTGTTGGCTTGGATGTGTCACTAAGGTGAAAATGGAGGAACAAAGTGTAGAGATTTCTTTTCTACACCCTAAGCTTCCTGCCAATTCATATGTGTACCCACGGCACCAGGACATACTGGAGATTGATCCGTCGGATGTTCTAACTCTTGTTAGTCCCACTACAGCTACTGGACGCTCTTACCACCTTACTGCCAAGGAAGTCAAAGCAGCTACCCTTGCACTTCAAGCAAGAAAATAGTTTGTACTAGTGTTTGATGTGTTGTTTTGATTACAATGAATGTTTTGATAACTGTGGCTAAACTATTACGTAACCCACTTAGCAACACCTCTTATTTATATCAACCCAAAATGGCTGCAAGGTACAAAACATTTTGCGGTTCTCAGGGGTTATTGATAATCAACTTTTTTATTTTGTAAAAAGGTGAAGTTTAAGTTTTCACTTCATGTGATTAAATAAAAAATATGATTATCAACCTTCTTGACACAGCAACTATGCAAATTGGTATACAAGCCCATTTTTTGTTTAACCCTTTCCTTTCCCACAAAAATGCATATTGTAGATGGATTCTAGGTATCATGGCCTCTGATTTGATTACAAACATGTCACAGTGCTCATAGTGTGGATCAAGTCATAGCATAGCAAAGTTGAGATTATAAGCAAACTAATCAATTATTCATCGTTGCGTATCGTGTAAACCATTAAGGTTATTAACATAAATAATGGATAAATGTCAACATATATGAAGACCAACATGTATGTAAAGTTTGAACGAAATTTGAAAGGTGAGGTGCAATTGCCTCCCTGTACTGATATGAAATGACCCCTCCCTTCCCTTCCTTGTGATTGGGAATCTCAACTGTTACACCATAAGCACAGCTCCACTCTCCACCAAGAAGCTGATTGATGTCTTCTCATCCTGTGACCATGTGGTCTTGGCTGAACAAATAAAGACATTCTATGGACAATAGCATAGATTGTAGCATGGAAGTAGTGTAGTACTGGTGTGTTGTGTCATTTGTAGCTATAAATAGTTTAACTGATGTATGTACATGTATGTATGATGATGATGTATTGCAATGTACATGTGTTTACATATAATGATGTTTTGTACACCATGGGCAAAAGTGTGGTCTATGGCATGTAACCATGGTGCCAATATATGGGAATTACTTACCAGGATTTGTAATGTCATCTGTGTGCTACCAGACTACCTACTGGAGCATTCTGTACTGGAGCCAACATTATCTCCAGCTAATCATTAGGCATAGGTATGTCAAGTAAGCATTGTTTTTTCATCTGCCCATTCATATATGACTAAAACTATCCTAGCTGCTCCTTGATGCATATGGGCCGTGTGCCTGCCTCTATAGTCATTTGCACAGCTCCAATGCCATGCTAGGGGAGAAAATTCATGTATGCATATGCATCCACATACAGGTTGATAATTAATACTTAGATAAATACAAAACAATATATAAATACGTATAGTCCTGTGTAGTGTGCACGTCCACATGCATGGCACTACTCCCTTTTCACTACCAGAACAATTGCACATATAACATTGTTGGTCAGCTTCCCTCATCACTGCCTCCCATCCTCATCTGATAATACCTCATGTGGCTGCTACCTGTCATGAGCGTAATACACTATGTGTATTAGTGCTCAATTATATACCTTTCTGAAGTGGATGTGCTCAGTTAATACAATAGCACATCCGTAAAACCATGACCAATTTCTCAAGACCAGGACTGAGGTCAACCAATCTCTCAAGACTTTTGTATGTAAAGGTACTGCGGCCAACAATGATGCACTTGTGGGTTTCTCTATTGGCAAGATGAGTGTTAAATTCACTTTGTTGTTATAGAACATGCTTTCCTGCACTGAAACATTGACCTCATAAACGGATGACCCCTTTTTAAAGTACAGGACAGGGGGGCCAAACTTTAAAGACTACTAGCATTATTTGGATGATAAAATATCATTTACACGTGCTACATACTCATTTATGTTTCTCGCAACCTTGTTCCCTTACATTTTACACCCTTACTATCTACAACTACAAAGATACACAACATAAGTTAACTGGCTCCACATAGTGCCAGATCCTCTCAGCACGCATGGTGACGCAGCCATACAAAAATGGTATGCCGTGTTGAATTTAGAATGATTCATCATATAATTGAAAAAAAAAAAAAACAGATTGTGATCCCAAATTCATTTTGTGTTGATGACGGTAAAAATAACACATAAACAAAAAAGCGGTCATGAAGGCAGGAGCTAGATATAGTTGGGCGTAGCCCGACCTTCGCGTATTGGCTGAAATACGCCAACACGCGAAGGTCGGGCTACGCCTAACTAGGCAGACGCTTTGTGGCCAGGATGGCTATTAAAGATGTTCTGTTGATGTTCTATTGATCCAGCAATTATTATAGGGCGTGATTCACTTCTCTAGTGAAGACAGTGAGACCGTGACTCCATTGGTTATAATCTAGCTATGTACACACTTATGCTGAAGTGTGTATCAGAACCCTCAACGATGACTCAGAATTAAGTCTCAACGCATAATTTTACGTTAGCGTAAAAGATAACGAACCAGGCCATCAACAACTCACTTCGAATTCACGAGTTACTGCATGGCTTAAGCTTGCCACAAAGAATTATAAGGTACATGCATGCAGTTACATCTAATGACCCAAAATGCTACGCCTACCTAAATGTTTGTCTTGCCGTTAATAATAACATTATTGAAAAAAATTAATTATAGACAGGGATCTGCAGCTGTTTACTCTATTGATGGAGCTCTTTAACAGCGGGTGTGCTTCCTAAAGGACGGGATTCCATTGCAGGTAAGACCTCTTGGCGCTAATATTGTGTGTTGTTTGTGCCTGTCTTCCTGCATGCTTCCTGGTACATCCGCCGGGTATTGTAATAGCTATAAAGGATTGAGTTTGCATGAGTCGAGTGTCTGATATTTTCACGCAACTCACTGGAGAACACGGGACTAATAGTTGTACACATTTGGTAAACATACTGTAGGCCTAATAAAGCTACACACTTGGTGAGCTGAGCCAGTAAAGTATATCGATCGCTGTGCTTAGTCGGGCCACACCCAACTTCATCACTGAATTACGATGTAGGTCTGTCTGGTCTACGAGACTATTTTGGTGAGTACAATTCAGAAATAAATGATAACTCATCAAAATCAAATGATGATTGTTTTTATATTGATTATTAAGTTTAAACCTGGAACAATTCTTCTACTTTCGATGACCCTACCTCACTAGAGAGATATTCACCCCCATATACCTAATTAATATAATTGTCGAAATGTCAGTTTTTTGATTAGCATCCATTTGTGTTTGATCGTTACATTTAGCATATTAGTGATAACACATCCCATGGTTGGATAAATAACTATTATTACGTGCAATTGATAAACATACATGTACATGTGTCTTTATTATGCAGATTTGGTGACCCTACATTGTAGTGAAGGGTTAATGCTATTTTACTGAATTTGGGAAAACAGTTTTGAAATGATTAGCACTCTACATGTGATGCATTGGAATTGGTGAACACACCCACATAATTAGTTTGTTCGATAATCAAATTCCAAAGTTATTATACGATACACAGCAGCAGATACATACTCACAACTAAAAGGCACTACAATTACTATCTGTCTCTTAAGTTAATTGGAATCTGTAATTGTACAAATTGTCAAACACATGTGCACTATTTGGAGAACACATGACAATTATTGAACACAGTAACTGTACACAAGTCTGGTCTACATACAATATTTTATGTGTAGGCTTAATTATAGCTCACAATTGATTACCTGAGCCTAATAATTTGTTCAACAATTGGTAAACACTTACAAATTGTGTGTGTGTGAATTGTGTGTGCAATTTTAATAGGCAAAAGAATTTATTTTTAGACATGTTCACCATGGTATACATGTACAAGTCCATAGTTCACATTTGTATTTGTGAGTGTTCACCAAGTACATGTATGTTAAATGATGAGGCTGAATTCACTAAACTGTACTACATGTATAGGTTCATCATTTTCCATTAAGCATATTCAGTTCAAAACCTATTGGGTTAACTAACTTGTACTTGTGGTCAACAATTATGTGTTCACCAATAGCATATAATTTGTAAACACACCGTGTACATGTAGAAGCAATAATTTTCCACAACTGGAGAACTTAGCATTAACACAACTGGTGAACCACATAATTTATTGTAATAATTGTACAATACACTGTTGGTGAACACAACCTAATAATTACATACACACAATTTTTGAACATTGCTCCAATAATTTTACACAATCAGTGAAGTCACCATAATTGGTGAACCCAAGCACATTATAGTTGTTACAATTGATGAACACATGCAAAACAGTCTGATAATAATTGTCCATAACTGCTGTACACAGAAGACTTGTAGATTTAATTATTGGATTCCACAGCCTAATAATTAGTGAACACATGGACTGTGGTGATGTTACACAATTGTTGAATACTGCCTAGTAATTAATAATTGTACAAATGTACATAACTGACATTAATATACACACACACACAATGATTTAACACAATGGTTGAACCATAGTCCACAGTCAAATTAAACTATCATGGTCTTCAACTTGGGAGCACAGCCTATTCCATAATTGGTGAACGCTCAGAATGGAATATTTAGGCTGTGTTCACCAATAATTGTATTTGTGTATGTTCACCAAGTACATGTATGGAGGCTTATTTAAAAATTGTCTAGATATTGAACATACATGTCTAGACACCATTGTGTGTTCAATATTTACAAATAATTTCACAACTGTGAACAAGTAGTTAAATACCTATTTTTGCCGTGGTTAAGAATTGTGCAAAGTGTGTGTTACCAATATCTGAACCTGCGTCAGCAGGTTCAATATAGGATTGATTGAGGAATGATGAATGTCATTAAAATTTTTAAATCGCGTCGGGAGGGACAACGGAGAAACGGATCACTTATCTCGTTGCAGCAATCGAACGACAACACCTAGATCTACGTTTTCATGCTAGTTTCATGTCATTAAACTATGCGCTTCCAGACAAACAAAGAACCTGCTTCTCGTGCCCATTCCCAAAAAAAATGTTCGTCGTCGTCGTCGTCTTCCTTAGGAAGGTATAACTCGAGCTACGAACGGTTTTAAAGAACGACAATAGTACCAATCTCTTCAGAATTTACCGGCACGTTATCCTAGCATGTCATTTGGACACATATCACATCTAGAAAGAAACTACAGCGAGAAATACCCTATTTTGTTGCAAGTTCTATGGCCATCTAGCAAGTTCTAGCAAGTTCTTAATAAAAAAAAAGAAAAAAAAACTTATGAAACAAGTAAATAAAAACATTCTCTAACGAGAAAGTTGGTGGGCATATAGGATTGACAATGTTGGTGTAAAAAGCACGGAAACAAGTGTGACAGAAATGTTACTGGAAAATTGAAATAGGCCTATATTTAGCCCAGTCACATTTAGGCAGCGCACGCCTGAGAAAACGGGCTAAATATAGGCCTATTTCAATTTTCCAGTAACATTTCTGTCACACTTGTTTCCGTGCTTTTTACACCAACATTGTCAATCCTATATGCCCACCAACTTTCTCGTTAGAGAATGTTTTTATTTACTTGTATATTATTTGTAACCATTGAACCAATAATTTAGTACAATTGGTGAATAGCAACATCTTTCATTTTTCAGTTCTGGAGTTATACCAATTCAAAAATTTTGCACGACTTTTCAATCACCGTGTATATTATTTTAAAAACGTAATCACATTTTTTCAGCCTAGAGACATAATATTTTATTCCATTAATGAGGCCAGGGGAGCACCATCATCAAATCCCAGCCCACTTCTCCATTTGATGAGGCTCACTTCTTCAACCTCAGCAAATGATTAATGTACATGCATGTTTCTGAAGATATTCTCTGTACCTGCATCATTGGTACGTGTACTACATGTACATGTGTACTCATAATTCTACACATGTACTGTTGTACATGTATGTAGAGTTAATTCCCATGCTACTGACTTACTGTACTACTTTCACAAATTGTATTTGTGTAAGTGTTCACCAAGTACATGTATAGGAGCCTGAATTCACTAAACTGTATTACATGTATAGGTTCATCATTTTACATTTAGCATATTCAGTTGAAAACCTATTCGGTTAACTAACTTGTACTTGTGGTCAATAATTATGTAAACTGTGTGTTCACCAATAGCAAACACACCATGTACATGTAGAAGCAATCAATCAATTGGTGAACTTAGCATTAACACAATTGGTGAACCACATAATTTATTGTAATAATTGTACAATACACTGTTGGTGAACACAGCCTAATAATTACATACACACAATTTGTGAACGTAATTTATTGTAATAACTTGCGTGTCCTTGTGAAATATCACGACTTGAGTATTCCTCTCACTATTCATTTGCCAGATGAACAATTGGTCTACCTCCTAGCTCCTCTTTTTTTACCGGCTGTTTTACCTATATAATCTATCACCTGTTCTAACGTACGGTTACTATGCAACCTCTATAACATACCCGCGCAATTTCAGATAGTAACTACATGTTCTCGGCCTGTACGATGAAACTTGAGAGTGAACCACAATAGCGTTGCATTTATTCTTTCGGCACTTTATGCAGTTCACCCCACCCCACTTTGAAATATTGAAAAAAATTTAGATATTTTAAATGTAAAGTGGAAACCAGCAGTCATTGCAACTGCCTTTTGTGTGGGAGGTGGTCGTTCCTATTGGTAGCTAGGTACGCGTACATACCTAGCAACCAATAGGCGCTAGGCCGAGTATATAAATGAGTTACCCGGACGTACATGTATGTACGTACGTATGAACGTACGGACGTACGTTGGAAATTATAGTATTAGATTGTACAATTCACTGTTGGTGAACACAGCCTAATAATTACATACATACAATTTGTGAACATTGGTCCAATAATTTTACACAATCAGTGAAGTCTCCCTAATTGGTGAACCCAAGCACAATATAGTTGTTACAGTTGATGAACACGTCCAATGATATCAACACAACATGACAATAATTGTCAAACCTTATTCCCTTGTAGTGAGCTATGTACTCCGCTCTCATGTGCTTCCCTTCGTGCTGCTGTCCTGTGCATTCATGGAAGGTCATCACATCACCCTATTTATGAACATGACCTTACCCTCACAACTGTTGAGGGTATGGTACCATCCTCTGTCTAAATTTTTGTTCCAGCAACATCACAAGATTTAATTCATTAATCATGTGTATACAAATGTATGAACTACACACAGTTTGGCTAAATAAAATATTAATGTCTGTAACTGATTGCTCACAAACTGTGGGCAGTAATGACATATGTACTACGTAGGGGCTGTGTTCACTAATTTTGTATGATTATTAGGTTGTGTACATGTAACAAACACAGTTGTTCACCTTAATGTAATGATTGAACACAATTGTTTGAGATAACATTTAACACAGTGTTCTAGTTGCACTCAATTATGGCAGATTGGCCCTATAATTATGAGCTAAGCCTATTTCTGAACACTTAAAAATTGTGTGTGCAATTTTTAGGCTGTGTACAGTGCTATCTCACATGCTATTGGCTGGTCAGGGTATATACATGTACATGTGCACTGTTTTACAATTTATTTTCAATAAAGGTAAATCAAATTTTATGTACTTATCTTCTGGATCACTTTTCTTTGTCTTTTAAAAATTTATTTTCAATTTTAATGTCAGCTTGACACATTAATATTGATAGTTTGTTTACTTATTTAATAATATATATCTAATCTAAACCCGCAGTATCTAAAGAAGTGGAACAATACAGAACATTGCTGGCAACTAGCTATGAATGTTTGCAATCAACAAGACATGTGTTCAGTATTGTGAGTCACTTGCTCTTTCATACTTTTTGTGGTCTACAATGACATCACATGAGATAACAGATACATGTAAGCGTACTAGTTTCTATCATGGATCAGTGTATTTATAGAGTGTGTTAGTAAAATTTTAATGTCTATAGATGTGTTAGTAAATTATTCACAAACTGTGGGCAGTAATGTACGATTATTAGGTTGTGTAACAAACACAGTTGTTCACCTTAATGTAATGATTGAACACAATTGTCTCAGATTGGCCCAATAATTGTGACCTCAGCCTATTCCATAACTGGTGAACACACTCCTTACACAACGGTACACCACAGTACACATTGGCTGAATAATTCAATTTCTGATTACACAATTTATGTACACAGCCAAATTTGTATATATGCATGTATATGCACACTGTAATTCTACAATATGAAAACACAGTGTTCAAGTTGCACTCAATTATGGCAGATTGGCCCTATAATTATGAGCTACCTTTTTCTGAACACTTAAAAATTGTGTGTGCAGTTTTTAGGCTGTGTACAGTGTTATCACATGCTATTGGCTGGTCAGGGTATATACATGTACATGTGCACTGTTTTTTTAAGATAAATATAATTTTATGTTCTTATCTTCTAGATCACTTTTATATTTCTATTTAAATGTATTTCTATTTAAATGCAATTCAATTTTATATCAGCTTGACACATTAATATCAATAGTTTGATAATAATTTGGCAACTAAGCTATGAATCAACAAGACATTAAACATGTGTTCAGCATTGTGAGTCACTTGCACTTTCATACTTCTTGCAATCTACAATGACATCACATAAGATAACAGATAAGTGTACTGGTTTCCATCATGGATCAGTGTATTTATAGAGTGTGCACAGTGTCTCTTATCCTGTTCAGCCATAAGGACTCATTGTTGATGTTCACCTGTTATTGCAGTTTCTTACATTTGTATTGTCCACTATATTATTAGTTTCTGTTGGATCTTTCCTTGCTGGGAATTGGTGATAGTCTTTTAATACAACACATGCATGGATAAAGTAACATTTGAACCAGCTAGCCTGTAAACCTTGGATATTGGATACTAAATTTGTAATCCCTTGTTCAAAGAGCCCAATAACAGGACCATCCTTGATTTCTCCTCCTCCAAGGAGACGCCCTCACCTCCATCATTATGAGAGACGGAAGGTTTTCCGTCCTCATCTGTGGAGTAGTCAAGCTGTATGGAAGAGCAGGCATGTATTGTTATGTCATCTGGGTCAAATATGACTTCGATCATTGAAATATGCCTCCAATGGACTAAGGTATTATTGTATATAACCCAAATTTGTGTTTCTTTTTCATTTTTAAGAATTGTAGAAAGCTCTCTCAGTGTGTTTCTCCCATGTTTCTTATGTTTTATATTTGAAACAATAAAATAGTCTGTGGGATCCATATGTTTTTCTGGCCAAACGGCATCATATTTTTCATACGTTTGACACGCTTTGTTTCTAGCGTTGCTTCTACTTATCAGAACTGTCTCATGTTCTGGAATTGGTTTAGGTAGCGGAGGAAATACGAAAGCTGTTACACAGTCTATTCCCAGTCCATCATGTTGTTTACTATTTTCCCATTTGTGTATCATTTGTTTTTGTATTGTTTCAATATTGCGCACAAGCGCAAACGGGGAGAGCTCTTTGTTTTCATCTTCCATTGGAGGTAAATTATATGGTTTTCTGAAATATAAGTTTAGTGAGTTTGTTTTGTACATGTATATGTACTTTTTTGGCTTCGTAGGCTAAGAGTAGTTTAGATAATATATTTGTTTACAACCTTTTGCGGTTAGGTACCATACGCTTGCACTAATACATGAATCACAAAATGATAACCAACATACAATGTGGTTTGGGCTTTCCATCCTGGTATCCATCACATACACAGTTTCCAGTCAAAAAATCTCTTCCGTATTGCGACCGGTTTCGGAGTACTTTACTCCTTCTTCAGGCAGATGGAAATAAGTGAAGTCTATGCAGCTGAAGTTTAATTCGAGAAATCCCGCATTTTTGATTAGTTCTTTATTAATGCGTCCATTCTTGTCTGAAATTGTTCTGGTTTCAAAATTTGTTAGGTGACGTCAACATGGAGGGTTGAAACCCAGTGGAGTTTCTTTCTTAAGTCTAGCTCTAACCAATATATCTCTCAGTGATCGGTTCTTTTTAAGCGCTATGCGTGGTGGCGCTGGGAACAGACCACTTAGGACTGGGTCTATCTTAACATCCACCCAAAGTTTGCATAGGGCGTCTCTGACCAGAGGTACATGTGTTTGTATGTGATTGCCATAACGGGAGTTCCTTGTTTGTCTGTTTTTAAGTTTTGTTTGTGTATAACCCGTTCTCTGTCTTTGAAGTATATCTTTTTAAGTAGCGTTTTAGTGGCTTTCTCTTTGTACCCTCTAGCAAGAAGCGCTTTCTGGAGTTTGATTATTTGTTGTCTGAAATTTCCTTCGTCTGAGTTGGTGCGGAGGATTCTGTGTGCTTCACCAAGCGCTATGCTTTTCCCCGTTCCTTTGGGATGAAAGGACGAACTATGGACATACGTTTGTTTGTTTGTAGGTTTTGTGTACGTCTTTGTGTCCAGAGTTTGTTTATTCTGGAAGTTTGTACCTTTGTAAATGGTTACATCCAAAAAATGTATTTCACTAGGTGAGCACTCTCCTGTAAATGTGATAGTAGGGTGGAGTTTGTAATCCACTGTAGAACTCAGCTACAGTAGTATATGCTTATGAAAATTACCGATCTATTTATAAACATCATGAGACACAATTACAGTGTATATGTAAATGGTACTTCTGTTTTTTAAGGCTATAAAACAAATTATACAGGGTGATTGAAAAGTCGTGTAAAATCTTTGAATTGGTTTATATATAGTTATTGATGACTAGGTATTAAAAATTATTACTCAGTTGTTTGATCAACATTCAACACAACCCAGCTGGGTGGTGTTGAATGTTGATCAAAGCATTGTCAAGATCTTAATAAATTGAGCAATGATTTTTAATAACTGCTCACCAATAACTTTAAGCTGGTCATTAGTGTATATTTTGGTTTAAACAGCAAATGTTATCATTGTTCAGTTCTGGAGTTATACCAATGCAAAGACTTTGCACGACTTTTCAATCACCCTGTATATTATTATTTTAATAATGTAATCACATTTGTTCAGCCTAGAGACATAATATTTTATTATATTTGTACATTCAGGTTGTGTTCACTAATTCGTATAATTATTAGACTAGTTAATTAAACCTTGTGACTGATCATGTCCCATGTTGTGTGTCCATGTTGTGTACAGTATTTTATAATTAATTTGTGAACATTACTACTCAACTCTATGGACACCTTGTGCAAGCTACACATGTAATGCCATCCTTTCTCATACATTTAGTACATGTAGTATATATCCTTGTGATTAGTGAACATTATCGCATTACATACTCAGTTTATAAATTTATAAATGGTAAACAGTACCATATTTGGTGAACCCACACACGTTACAATTCATGAACACATCCAGTGTTTTGCCTTCGAGGAACCAGGTCATTTCATTCCCACTCACAACACCATTCTATAACTTTCGCCTCCTGTGCATAGGCAAAGGTCCATTGAACAATTTCATTTGGCCTCGTCTTTAATTTAATTTGTATGTGCTCTATTAATAGCCGATGTAGTTTGTGTTGTGTACATGTTTTACTTTTGTTATTACTATAGGGCCAAAAAATAAAGTGATTTCAACGCAGTGTGATAATAATTGTACACAACATAGCACAAAAGCTTTCATTAATTTATCATGTACATATATGCATGCAGTTTGTAACATTAACTACGTAATGTATTATATTTTAGTCGCATACAACTATTAATTATTACACTGTGTTATTAAATTATTCACACACTGTGGGCAGTATACAATGTATGTAGACTGTGTTCACAAATTATTAAGTTGTGTAATAAACACAATTGTTCAACTTAGTGTGAACACAATTGTTCAAGAGTGACTCATTAATTGTGGGCTCAGCCTATTCCACAATTGGTGAACACACACTTTACACAAGTGATGACCACAGTACACAATTAGTGAATAATCTTTCATTTATAATTGGTGACCATACAGTACACTGTAGGGGAGACCAGGGCTGGTTGTCCCAATTTCTTATTATCCCGTGATGTTGAAAGTACCAATTAAATTGATGATTATTTCATAATAAAAGGACATCATCTACGCACACTTTGGCTATAGTAGTTTATTTTTTAAACCAACTGTATTTATGCACCTTCCGAGGCCCATCAGCAGCCTGTCTTTCCATCATCACTGTTGTCTAGCTCTGCTGCATCTAACGTACTACCACCTTCACAGCTTCCATCTTCATTATCAGTCTTGCAGCAAAAGTTAACGTCACTTCATATAGTCTAGTACTGGAACCACCACAAACGGCACGCACCCAAGGACAGAGAGAGATATGTGTGGTGCAAGGCTGTACTGAACTCATTGCAATATGTAGCCAGTGTGTGGTGTGGGAGGGGCAGTGTGTGGTGGGGCTGAAAAGGTCGTCCACGGCTTGAGGAACTGTATGGATGAACACTGAGGACTTTGTAGTTTTCAAAGTTGATATGAGAAACGCATTCAACTTGGTGTCCCGCCAGGCTGTACTTGATGAGTGTAGTGTACACCTTCCACCCCTGGGCTTCATGGTGCTATGGTCAGCACCCGATACTATGGCACACAATGGGAACCGTTAGTTCAAAGGCTGGTGTGCAACAAGGGGACCCCCTAGGCCCATTACTATCTTGCCTGGTGCTGCAGAAGGTGGTGTCTGCTATCGCTGCTGACAGTGTGTGCTGTGAGCGATTGTTTCATGCATGGTACCTGGATGATGGTGTTATTGCTGGTCCACGGTTAGCAGTAGAGAAAGCCCTCTCCATCATTCAGGAATTGGGCCCATCACTAGGCCTCCTTGTTAACCCAACAAAATTAATCTGAGGTGTTTAGCAGAGGAGATCTCAGTAGTTTCCCAATTGAAATGAAGAGATCCAATGTTCCTCATCTTGAAATTCTTGGTGCGCCAATAGGAGACCTCATATTCTGTGCTAAAATAGTGGCACAAAAACGTGCAAGTGCTTTAATGAAGTTACTGACTCAACTGAGTGAGGTTGGCTCAGCAGACCCTCAAGTTGCCCTGCTGTTGTTGCGTCAGTGTGGTGGTGTTTGCAAATTGGTGCACTTGTCAAGATCAACTCCTTCTTCATTAGTGGCTAATGCTTTGAGATTGTATCTGTTCGCCAGTGCTTCACAGAGTGCACCTCTGTAGACACCCCAGACCACACTTGGCAACAGGCCCAACTTAGCCTAAGTAGAGGTGGCCTTGGACTGTGTGGCCTATCACGCCACTCTTCAGCTGCCTATATTGCATCCCTCACAGCCTCTGACAGTGGTTCTAACACCAACCAATCACCACTTGTTACAATCCCTACAACTTTACAACTCCTTTGTTCCAGTTGCTGACGCTGTTTCAATGGAAGCAGTTTTGGAATCACCAGGCCACCAAAAAGTTCTGTCCAGCAGACTTGAAGATCATCAATTCAGGCTGCTCTTCCAATCTCTATCTCTACCTAATTGAGCACGACTTCTATCTGCCTCTTCTCCCCATGCTTCTGCATGGCTCCAGGTTGTTCCAGCTCCAGGGCTCAAATCTCCACCTTGACCCATCAGAGTTTCAAGCTGGTATAAAGTGGTGGTTAGGTATTGATTCCTCTCAAGGTGCCAACTGTCCATTCTGTTCCTCACACTGTCTGGACCCCTTAGGTCATCATGCATTAACATGCAAGTACAGGGGTGATGTAGTCTCCTGCCACAACAGGCTTTGAGATGTGTTTCTGGAGTCTTGCAGGCGAGCCTGCATTGGTGCCCGTGTTGAAGCAGGGAGTGGTCTTGGACATGACCAACGTCGTACATGACCTGCTGATGTTCTGGTCCCTAACTGGATGTTAGGCAAGCCAGCTGCATTTGACATTATCGTCACATCGCCGCTTAACCCAAGTACCTTTACTGAAGCGAGTGTGACGGCAGGGTCAGCAGCCTTGGCAGCTGAACAGCTGTGAAATGCTCTGAGCTTGGGGGGGAAGTGTGTCCCACTAGCTGTGGAGAGCTATGGGTGTTGGGGTACAGAAGCTAGGCAGCACCTGGCACGATTGGCTTCTCGTCTTGCTACACGCTACAATATCTCGAAGTCCCAGGCTACCTCCAGTTTGTACGGGAGACTCAACTTGACCCTGGTGAGGGCAAATGTTCGAGCTCTGCTGTCCCGTCCAATGTCCTTTCAAGACACCTGTTAGTGTGTTACATAATAATCCATTATTAGTTACGTTTTATTATTTTGAATATGTACTTACACGTTCATATAATACTATAAAATTAATATTTAAAAATTGGCAGAAAGTCCTGTACTTTTTTTTTTTTCTCTCTCCCATTTATACTGTTATCATATTAGTTC
This sequence comes from Eunapius fragilis, assembly GCA_963681505.1. Lineage (NCBI taxonomy): Eukaryota > Metazoa > Porifera > Demospongiae > Spongillida > Spongillidae > Eunapius > Eunapius fragilis. The sequence goes on along the minus strand of OY811972.1, from coordinate 8,538,063 downwards.
CAAAACATCATGACACATGTAAGTAGGCACAACAATTACATGTTAATTGACACCGTTGAGACACTTGTATCTTAGATCATCCCTATAAAAACTTTCTTTGTTTTTACGGTGGTTTCCTCAGTTCCCTTTCCTCTTCCTCTTCCTCGTGAAATAATTTCTATTTCTTCATTAAAAGACATCCGGCACTTGGTAGATTGTGACAACTAACCCCATGCCCTGTTGTGACCACCATTCCTGTCATGACACGTTCCATAAAATGATATTTGTTTGCTAGAATGGAATAGGTACATGTATTTGGGTTTATGTGCCTACAAGCAAGCCTGTGTACTGTATGTATTGCTCATTATTGTAAAAACTAGTATGCAGGTCACCCAGTCGTGTCCTGCGCCACCATCTGGTGCCTGTCTTCCCGACTCTCCCCCCACATGACCTAACAAGCCATGCATGGCTTGGCCTCAGGGACTCCCAGCTGGTGACCAGCGTCACTCACGGGAGCTCCCCACGGTCATCAGGTCGGGATTGCAGGGTTCACAGCTCAGGGGGGGCTCTCGCCCTGGCCCCCTATTATCGCCAATCAGTCAACTACATGTAGATGCGTTGGGGGGACACGAGTACAGAAGCATGTAGCTGGGGAGCTTAGGGGCTGGGTGCCTTCACCTACTTAGCCTTGGTTATCACATGGGTTGGTTGTCACAGATTTTATATCTTAGCAAAAGAGAGTGATAAAAATATATAATGTATACATGAAATGTAGGTACATGTAGCAATACGCTGCACTGAACTACAAAAAATCAGAACCGTCCCATGTGCCATTGAGTATAGTATATAAATTTGGGTTAATTATCATGCCTAGTAACTTCCCCGCCTTGGTCTCCCCTACATATAAACTTTAATAACTGTTCACAATTGATGTCCTCATTTCAATGAGTTGTAGATGAGATGAGTTCCCCCCACCCCCCCACTCCCCCACCCCCCCACCCACCCCGTACATAATGTTCGTATTGCGCTCATGCATAGTTGATGCAGGCCAGATGATTATGTGTTAAATTATGATCAATTGGTGAATACATAATAGTTGAACACAAACACCTAGCCTAACGTCACTATGAATGGGGCATAATGTAGGATATGCAAATTGTCACAATGTGTGAGCCATGTAATACCAGAACTCATCTCTACTGTTGTACACAATTGGTGAATGCAATAGTTGAGCTGATTGGCCCAATGACAATGCTCAAGTGTATGTACATGTTCTATAGCGGGCTAGGCTTGGTATAAATGCCAGAACTCTCGCCACTGACCTGAATAGTTATGATTGATTATTAAGTTTACTTAGAACAGCCATTTGGTTAGTACAGCCCAATAAAACAATGTGTGAATACAGTCTAATTATTTGAATGCAGCTGAATACATGTACACTGTAGGATGTAATTTGCAAACAGAGCTGATTATATGGTACATGTTAGGTGTGCATAGGATAATTGGAGTGGGCATATGTACATTTAGACCTCACATAAAACCGTGCCCCACAATTTTGTGAACACAGCCTGCACAGCATAACACACCACCCTGTACATGTAAAATGGAGAAGACAGTTTAATAATTTCACAGGCAGGGAATTATCTTCCTTTTTGTAATTCTCCTCAACATGCAGGGTATTACATGACATTAATTGAACACCACCAGCTATTATCAGCTATTATATATCAGCTATTATCATACATAAATTTGTATGCAGCAATTAGCAATAATAATTAGCAATAATGTTCCTCAATTATTAAGGTTGATCATTTGTTTCGAGCTGCTTCCACCATGTCTGTCCTTTGTTAATTTTATAGAGATAGTCCTTGTTGGCCCCTCAGGTCTGCGAATACAGCACTTATAATTGAAGCAGCTGAAGTCCATCTTCCTATCTCTATCTGTTCTTCTTACAAGGCCATTGTTAACATCTTAGCAGAGCCCCAATCGGGGTAGCCAAGTTTCTTGCTGGTGGCTCACTCACTGCCTTGATTAAAAGTGAAGAGGGGTCTCCCCAGGACATATGTCCGATTGCTGTTGGAGAGGCTCTCTGAGAAGATTAACAGGAAAATGTCTTTGCATCATTTCTGGAGTCAAAGCATCTGCCTTTCCAGCTTGGTGTGGCTTGTCTAGCTGGGGCTGAAAAGTTGGTACATGGTCTGCATCGCTGTATTTCAGAACATTGGGAGGATGATGATTTGGTTGCCTGCGATGTTGACCTTAGAAATGCCTTTAATGAGGTCTTCTGGAGGAGTGTGCAATGGACTTCTATGAAATGGACAACATCTCCCCTTGCCTTGTGACAGAACAAGGAGTTTGGCAGGGGGGCCCTTTGGGTCCTCTCCTGTTATCTCACATCCCATAATGATGTGTAGCGCAACCCCGCATAGCGCAACCTCAGTCTCAAACAGACTATAAACTTGATAATAGCGCAGAACACCCACACGCATACAATACACACGATTATATACTGTTCTACTTACAACCAACCATTGTTCACTAATGCACACGGCACTATAGTTCTCGAAAGTTCTGCCGTCAGGCTGTCGCTAGCAGAGTTCAGCCGTTGTCATCGTTACACAGCTCCCTATCCAATGAAACTGTGTCCTCACAGTTTGTATAGGTGAGTACAGAATGAACAACTACCTGCCCATACCAATCTGGAGGATGTCTGTTCCGAGTTGAACGACGCAACCGTTCTCCAGGTTCAGGTAGTTCTGGCTCAGCAGGCGGCTGTGGTGGCTGTGGGGGTGCGGGGGCTATAAGTAGAGGCGGGGGTACGTGTTCCTCTACTGCTGGCCTCTGCTCTGGCCTCCTAGTTTCCACGTATAAATATTGCTCATCCTGTGAATCAGCCTGTGAACCCTGCGGCTCTTTCTTAATCTCCTCCTCCTCGTCTGATTCCTGTTCATCCCGTGGTGTTGCCATCTCATCCTCCTCTCTTGACTCCTGTTCTCCATGAGGTGTTGCCTGCAAAAACGGTTTCAATCGATTGTAATGCACTATTAATCTTTTTCGTGGATGTGCCAGTCGTCGGATATCGTATGTGACTTCTCCCTTTTTGCGCAATATTTCATACGGTCCTTGCCATGGTCGATGAAATTTGGGAGACTTTCCTCTTGGAACAGCAGGGGTGTAGAGCCATACATGATCCCCCCTCTGAAAGACACACGGTGTATTCTCTTTCTGATCGTACCCAGTCTTCTGACGCTGCATGCCTTTCTGTGCATGCTGTCTGACATACTGATACACCAGCTGGAACCTTTTCTTCAGATGGTCCACATATTCGACACTTTCCTGTGGGACCTGCTCAATACTAACTGGTAGATTAAACATTAAATGCTCCGGCAATACCACCTCCCTCCCAAACATCATCTCAAAAGGTGTTACTCCATTGGTCTCATGCACAGATGTACGATACGCGAACATCAATAATGGCAAGTGAACATCCCAATCACGTTCCGCATCACCAACAGCAGTGCTCAACAAATTTAACAGAGTTCTGTTAAATCGTTCGACTAAGCCATCCGATTGAGGGTGATATGCAGATGTGCGAGTTTTTCGAATTTGAAGAAGGTCACATATGTTCTTAATGACCTTACTTTCAAAATTTCTACCTTGGTCTGAGTGCAATTGTTCAGGCACACCAAAACGACAAATAAATTCGTTCACCAAACATTTAGCTACCGTTATTGCCTCCATGTTAGGTATTGGGTAGGCTTCCGTCCATTTAGTAAAATAATCAGCAATAACAAGAACATATTTGTTGCCTCTCGGGGTTTCAGGTAAAGGCCCCATGATATCCATCGCCACACGTTGCAGTGGTCGTTCTACAGGATCAAGCTGCAGGGGTGCACGTGATTTAGCAGGTGGAGGCTTCCTAGATGCACAGGACAGACAACCAGAACACCAAGCAGCTACATCTTTGCGTTGCCCTACCCAGTAAAAACGTTCGCGCACCTTTGCAAGGGTCTTATTAGTTCCAAAATGACCTCCCCTAATAGAACTATGCAAAGCTTCTAATAACACTGGGACCAAATTAGGAGGGAGAACTAACTGCAACCTTCTATGAAGCCCCTTGCAAGGAACATCTTCCCACTGCCGATACAACACCCCATTGTGCAGAACCAGATAATGAGACTGAGCCCACAATGCTTGAGTATGTGAGGACAGATGCTTTGGAAAAACTGGGGGGATACATTCATTTTCCAGCCATTGAATAACTTGCCTAATGCTGGGGTCCTGTCTTTGTTCTTCAGCAAGTTCTTTCAGAGTCCAACATGGCAGCCAGATGTCCGATGGTACTGTAGCAACCTGTTGAACCAATAACTGACACTGAGGGCAAGGCATACGAGACAGGGCATCAGCATTAGTATGCTTTGTACCAGGGCGATGAACCACCTCAAAATCATATTCAGAAAGGCACTCCAGCCATCTAGCAATTTGACCCTCTGGTTCATGGAAACTCTGCAACCACCGCAAAGAAGCATGGTCTGTCCGCACTGTAAAACGCCTGCCATATAGATATGGACGAAAATGTTTGATTGCCCATACTAAAGCTAGCATTTCACGCCTTGTAGCACAGTACTTCCTTTCAGCTTTTGACAGGGACCTGCTTGCAAAAGCAATGACACGTTCCCCACCTGAAATAAACTGTGAAAGAACAGCGCCAAGCCCCTCCCCACTAGCATCTGTGTCTACAATAAATGGCTGGTTGAACACAGGGTAGCCTAATATGGGTGCTGTTACCAGACATTCCTTCACCAGGAAAAATGCAGCATCACAATCAGATGACCAATGCCATGTATGACCCTTTTCAGTAAGCTTTACTAAAGGGGCTACTATAGCAGCAAAATTTTTGACAAATCGTCTATAATATGATGCTAACCCCAAAAATTGTTTCAATTCTTGCAGACAGGATGGAGTAGGCCAATCAGCAATACACCTTGTTTTGTCTGGATCAGTTTTAATACCATGCTCTGACACAACGTGCCCTAAATATTTTATGTTCTTTTGCAACAACAAACACTTACTGGGTTTTATTTTCAAACCAGCCTGCTTCAGACGGTCAAAGATCTCACGCAACCTTGAGAAATGTTGTTGGACTGTTGCACTGAAAATCAAAATATCATCCAGGTAGATAAGACATGTTGTCCAGTGGAGTCCTGCTAGTACTCGCTCCATTAGAAGCTGAAAAGTGGCAGGAGCATTTGTTAGACCAAAAGGCATGACACGGAACTGAAATAGACCATATGGAGTAACAAATGCCGTTTTCTCACGGTCTCCTGGTGCCACCTCCACTTGCCAGTATCCACTTGTAAGATCAAGGCAGGAGAACCACCGTGCAGACCCCAGGACATCCAGTGTTTCGTCAATACGAGGTAGTGGTTGTGCATCCTTCTTGGTCACAGCATTCAAGCGTCTGAAGTCCACACAAAATCGTGTGGACCCATCCTTCTTTTTGACTAACACTACTGGGGCTGACCATGACCCCTGACTGGGTTCTATCACCTTCCTTCCTAACATGTCATCCAACAATTCTTTCACTTCTTCCCTCTGATGAATAGGCAACCTACGACCTGACTGCTTTATTCCTTTATGATCCCCAGTATCAATGTGATGGTACACTAAATCTGTTCTCCCTAGATCACCCTCACATTGTGACAAAATACCCCTATACTTCAATAGCAGCTGTTTTAACTCATCCTTCTCATTGTCTGTAACACCGTCTGCCACCTTATCGACCAACTGCTTGACAATGCTCTGAACACCAGTGTTATTGGCATCCACTCCAGCTGAGCATGCCATGCTATTGTGTTCCTCCAAAGGACACAGTGTGCCTACCACCTCCTGCTTATGTAGAACCACAGGGAAAGGAGAAGGATTAAGCAACTGGACAAGTACTTCATTAGACCCTTTACCCACACATGAGACAGATCTAGCCACCATCAAGCCATGACGTTCCATAAATGCAGCATTGGGCTCTAACAATACAGAACCCTGTATACCAAATAGGCCACCTTTGCATGCAGTGAGAATTCGCATTTGAGATGACCCAGGAACCTCCACATGCTCCATAAGTTGTACATTACATACTCCAACTGATGGTCGCCTTTTATCCGTCTCCATGCTCAATGCCTCAGTTCCTACTACAAGTACTCCTGCCCCTAAATCTAGTTGGCAGTTAAACTTGGAAAGAAATTCAGCTCCACTAAGCACTCTTGTGTCAACTGGCTAGCCACTAAGAATGGGAAATTAGTATGTATGCTTCCAATATGCAAAGGCAATTCAACTTGACCTAGCAAGTTCAATTGCTGCCAATTTGCTGCAACCACAGGATGGTTAAGATCTTTTAGATGGTAACCATATCCTCCACTTTTTAATACATCCCGCCATACATCTTCCCTAATCAGTGTTACCCCAGAACCAGTATCAATGAGCATTCTGGTCACTCTCCCTGCAACCTCTCCCTGAATCATCATAGATGAGCTTACCGCTTGCACGACACCACGTCGCTTCAAACAATCACGTTGAAGATGCCCAAACTCACCGCATCCCCAACACTTTAACTGCCTTCTTCCGTGTGCATTCTTTGGACAATCCTTTCTTACATGTCCGCGAGACTTGCAATTCCAGCACTTAGGACCCGTTTTCCCCCGTTCTTCGCTCTTATCCCCTGCTCCCCGCTGCACACCTTTCAGCTCATCAGATAACCTTTGTACTTCTCGTCTCAGAGTCTCCACTTCACTTCGTTCTTTATCCCGGCGCAGTGTAGCTGTAACCAATTCAGAATTAGCGCTCTCACCTTCTGTAGATGCCACAACTTCTTTCTGCCTCAACGCCTGCAACTGCTTCTGTGCCATTTCAACCATCTAGTGCTTACTGGCTAATTTCAATGCATCGTCCAAGGTTTTTGGCTCTTCTTTCATCAGCGCTAGCTGCACCGACGAAGAAAGAACACCCTGAATGAACTGATTGCGCAGCAGGTCCTGCAGTTGTTCAGCCGGCCATCCAGGAAACGCTTTATCTGCCATGCCCCGCAGGGCGCCACAGAACTCCATTAATGACTCCCCGACTTTCTGCACCCTAGTGCGCACCTTCAACTGCCACTCCAGCTCGCTACCTAAAGGAGCATAACTGCATAAGACCGCTGAATGCAATCACATACCGCGTCGTAGTCATCCGTCTGAGCTCAGGGCCGCCGGAAGGATAACCTAAATGGGGCGGCTCATTAATATTCATGATCAATAACGTAATAAAATTATTAAAAGTTACATAACAAACCATTAATAATCTCTACAAATTACACATTTAATAACATGTATATACATGACATAGCTACATTATATATAACCAGCTATACGTACACCATACACTCAAAAACACTTTTATATATCTACAAATCAGATTTCTTTAAACCCGTTCCCAAATACTTGTCTCCTATGTTCGTTGTCTGCAATGAACTCGTTAGCTACGTCAACCAAATTGAGTTTATCTGTGTGATCGCTGTGCACATGTAACACCATAAGGTGATTGAGCCGCTGCTGTGACATTGTTGATCGTAGGTAACTCTTGATTCGTCGTACAGCACTGAACGATTGCTCACTTTCAGCATTAGTAGCAGGCATTACAAGTAGTAGACTGTCCAATTTGGTGACCGCGACAGAAGCTCCAATTGACCAGAACTACTGGTTTGGAAGAATTCGATGACATCTCAGGGTAGTTAAAGACAGCTGGTAGGTTATTCAATTTAAAGTAACTAAGCGAAAGGATTAAATAATATTTATAAATGTACCCGTAAAAAGTGGAGCGTACGGTGGCCCTGGAGGTCGCGAGCGAACACTGTACACTTGTGCTTTTCACGTCTGCGGTTTTGTGGTTTAAACAAATAACAAAAAGCGGTTTGCGTGTCCGGACATAACGCATGCTTACACAAAACATCGGACACAGAAACATCGGACGTTTAAACAAATAACAAAAAGCGGTTTGCGTGTCCGGACATAACGCATGCTTACACAAAACATCGGACACAGAAACATCGGACGTTTAAACAAATAACAAAAAGCGGTTTGCGTGTCCGGACATAACGCATGCTTACACAAAACATCGGACACAGAAACATCGGACGTTTAAACAAATAACAAAAAGCGGTTTGCGTGTCCGGACATAACGCATGCTTACACAAAACATCGGACACAAAACATCGGACGTAAGACGTTTGATAACAATTCGCGTAAGACGTTTCATAACATTTTAAACACAAACTTTCATCGACGAGTTACTACAGTTTACGCTAAGTGAGGGAGGAACGTGCAAACGTGTCTGGCTGGAGGTATGCACCGAGAAGTCGGAGAAGACCGTGCAGTTGAAAGTCCATTGCGCCGGTTATATGGCGCTAAACAACCACCAATACAGGCTTATCCTTAAGTACTGAAGACAGCACAAGAATGCAGCCGTTATATTGGCGTACTTGCGCACAGTCCATCACCTTGCAGTCGGGTATGACATACGTTGTCAATATGTGTGTGTGTGTGTGTGTGTATGTGTGTGTGTGGGGTGTGTGTGTGTGTGTGTGTGTGTGTGTGCGTGTGCTTGCGTGCGTGCGTGCGTGCGTGTGTGTATGTATATGTGTTTATGTAGTGTACTTGTTACAGATTGGCATGGTTGATGCATGCAGGTAGTTGCAGCGATGGGTCTAGCTAAAACGGCGAAACGTGTGTGAAATTCAGTTGTCGGTTCTGCACGACGCAACGACGTGTCACAGTGTGTGTACCAGAGCATATTTGCATATGCGTATTTTGTAAGCTAGGCAACATGTTGCATGTTGGGTTAAGGTTCTGTTGCTTTAATATGTGTTTATTTAGCTGTATGTGCACATGTGTTGTGTTTATGCACACAATATTCATGGGCACATTAGCACGTGCGCAATATTTGTAGGCTGCATGTTGTGTGTGCGTATGTGGCAACAGCATTTCCCATGCATCGTAAACCTTGTTTAAGAATCATTGTTATCACTTTTCACATACATGCATAACATGCATACATACATATACATACATACATACATACATACATACATACATACAACATACATACATAGACCTCATATTTGCTTATTGAAATATTCCAACAGCTCCAGTGCAGATGGTCTTTTAGATGAATCTAAAGCCGTACTGCTAACACAGATTTCTCTGTGTTCTTCAGCAACGTCTGCACAAGAGGGTGACTGGGGCTCATCCTCTCTCGATCCAACAATCTTACATGTGATCTGACATGCATCCAAATCGCCCCATACCCTTTTCCCTGATAGAAAAAAACTGAATTAAGGCAAGCATGCAGCCAAATGCAGACTCAAATAGCATTTAACCTGTAAGCATTTCTATCACAACGCAGCCAAATGAATAGATATCCACCGGAGTGGAACGCTTGGAGACCATGAACATCTCCGGAGCCTTGTAAGCTATAGTCCCAGCACCAGTACCTCTTGACGTCTTGATGATGGCTATCTTATTCTGCAGTTTAGCCACACCAAGATCACACACAAAGACATGTAAATCACTGCTTGTTACCTGTGAAATGAGTGGCTTTTAATGTATGCATGCAATGTTTGTGTTTTACCATAATATTAGCAGGTTTTATATCCTGGTGGATGATTATAGGATCACGACCATGCATGTAAGCAAGAGCCTTTGTTATTTGCCTGCATATGCTCATCCTTTTAAGTGTATCAAGCTGGAAATAAAATTGTTTTTATAGGTATGCATGACATATGACTTTCACTAACGTCCAATGATTTGTTGAAAATGATTTGCTCTAGATTGCTTCCGTTGATGTAGTTAGTGACAAGAAGCAGCTGGCTCACCTCATAGCAAACTCCCATTAGATTGACTATATTGGGGTGCCTGAGCTTCCTAAAAGATGATGCATATATACTTATGCAATAAATGTAATACCATGGCTCAAGTACCTTAATATCTCAACTTCCTTCATGGCCTCCCTTTTTACATCACCGTCAGGAATTGTGACAATCTTGATGGCAACATCAGTCCCAAACAACATTCCCTTGTACACGGACCCAAATGTCCCACCACCAATTCTGATCCCAATCTCTATCTTCTCTAACGGTACCAGCAGTCCATCTACCGTGATTAATAGTAGTACTGGTATGGATAATCATATACGTTGTACCTTCTGTGAGATCCAGTTCTTTTATAATCTCACGTGCAGTAACTGCATGCAAGTAATTAATATTCACATCCAGTGTCATAAAATAGCTCACTGACTTTTTTTAACTTACCTAGTTTGGGCATAGATGCAGCTTTGCTTGCTATTGGTTGTGGTGATGCTAATGGAAGAATATGCGAGATGGACATGTAATATATAGCCTGCAGTTGCACAAACCTTGTTCCTCCACACAAAGGTCAATGTGGTTGTCGGCTGTTGAATTACGAAACAGGGACTTTCCTAAATAGCAATAAATAAAATCAGAGAATAATTCTTATTCAACTTGGAGTTCTGTAAGTAAACTACCTTTTTTTCCTTCATGGAAGGACTCTGTGGAACAGGATGGCGATTTTGCTACACAAATGATGTCTTTTCCAGAATTAGAATGATCACTAGTTTCCTTTTAAATACGAGGGAAGTATGTGTTTATTATGTAAGGTCAATTATTTAACTCCAGGGTACTTACTTCATCATTTGGTATGTATACCCCAATCACCAGCCTCTTGCTTTTCTCAATCCTCCCGAGCTCTTCCGTGCAGTTGGCCATGTCTTTTAAATCCATCTGACTTGGTTTTCTTCATTCTACATACATTCATCTGCATGAAAAAAAATTACGCTAATGCCCTTAAACTGTCAGAGAAGCCAACCAGTGCAGAATCAGTAGGTGCTGATAGTTTTCATGGAACTGGCAATGCATGGCGTGCAATGGCAGGCCCAAAAAGCCTTGCACAACATGTGAGCGGCATAACGGTATTTATTTGCATTGGTATTGATAACTGGCGCGCAAGCATGAATTCAATTATGTTGCTATCGTATTCAATCACGCAATACAAGTAGGCCTACATGTAGTTAAAACTGTTCTATGGGAGGTGTGCATGCACGTCTTACTCCAAACATTTTGGCATCCTCCTTTTCATGTTTGCCCCTCTTTGCAGCTTTTGAGCCAGATTGTTCACCAGATCTCTTCTCCTTCACATGCTCCTTGTATTTGCTACACAGGTCGTCCATGGTGTTGATTTTCTTGAGGCTTTCAGCCATTTCGTGACTATCCTTCCGATCCACCTCATTTAAAAAGCTACGCATCGCGGCACGGACTTGGGGTGTAAATGATGATTTCGACGAAGACTCATTGGGACATTTCTCTCTCTCGCTACTACTTTCCATGACATATGCGAACACGATCGACGAACTAAACAATTCCTCAACAATTTATACAATACCTGGAGACAATGTAATTAGAATAAGTTGTTTAGAGGGGGGATGTTGCAGACAGAGAGGCAGGCTTGACCTACAAACCTTTGACAAAGCTCCTTTTAAACACACTACAATCTTTCCCATGCCCCATCTAAGCAGGGGGAGGAATAAGTGCACAACCATTCGCCGATCCACCTCATTTATAATGCGACGCACCGCAGCACGGACCTGGGGTGTAAACGATGATCTCGACTTATCTTCGTGACTTTTGTCTCTCCTGCTAGTACTGTCCATGTCTCATGTGAACACGATCGATGACGGTGAATAATTCAGTAATGTATAATTATGAACAATGATTACACTCCCCTCCCACCCCCAATGCAATAATCAAGAGTCATTATTTATGCAGGTAGAATGGAAGAAAGCATGCCGAGTAAATAGCAGTAAATGTCCCTACAGTTAGTGGGTGTGATCTCATCCTGTGTAAGTTTTATGATAGCAAGAAAGTGACTAGCCAAGGCACCAAATTCTTCAGGATAAAAACCTGGAGCATCACATCCATACTTTACAAGCAAGAATGCCAGAAGAACAGGATCAATGTCCTGTTTGCAATCGTCTAGGTGAAGGAAGGTAGTACTATACTTATATGAAGCATAAACACAACTGACCTGAAAGTGTGTAAAGGTCATCAGGAACACCTCCGGGACACACAGCACGTCTATTGTACCGAATCCTGTGTTGGTTCCACCTCATCTTAAATTCATGCAACTCCTTTCTCAGCAAAGGTTCAAATACATATGCTGCAATGTGCCTGTGATGATTTTAGAGTTATTAGAATGCTACAAGCATACAAAAACTCAGACTCACCTTTGAAGTGTGATGGTAGGGTCATAGAAACCATCCTCAACTAGTGACTGGCAATGACCACTATGCATAAAGGCAAGATAATTACTAAATAGGTGCATTGTACCTTGAAAAGATCAATCCACCATGAGGTTTTGAAAGCCCTGAGTCTAGACCACCAGCTTTCAATACGCTGTGGGGTGTCAATGTTTATTAGCAAAAACTGTTTACTTGGAAACATAACCCACCGTATTTCTGACAGAGCTCCCAAACACAAAACTATTGCATCCAGCATGATGATCAATATGATTATGTCGTAGTGCCATCTGACACAAGGCTATAATAGTGTTCTCTGTTCCATGGTCACTTCGCATTCGTGAGGGACACCCTGATTTATAATGATGGCATTTGGGTTGCAAGTGTGTGTGTGTGTGTGTGTGTGTGTGTGTGTGTGTGTGTGCATGTGTGTGTGTGCATGTGTATGCATGTGTACAGTGATAACAATCCATCACCCTCCCTATTGAATAACACCATGCACATTATAGGCCAGATTAACACTATATCAACCTGCAGTCAAGATGGTCATGAGGGAAGAGGGACTATAGAGTGATGGGACATGGTATAGTAATATGAATCGATGATTGGGATATATAAGAGGATGGAAATTGGACAGAGGAAGGGAGATGCAAGAGAGCAATCAGTATAGACATGTGAAGGATGTAGAGACCTGGAAGAGATAGACATAGATTCATAGAAAGGGTGAGAGTGCATGTGGGAAAGAGTGTGGAAAATGGTGGGAAGAGTCATAGTGCTGAAGAATCCATTGTGAAACGGGTAAGATGGCCATTTTGCAAAATGGTAGGTACTGAAAAGAATATTTGCTAACCTTTTAGCTTAAGCAGTGCATCCAAGTAAAATGAAGCAACCACTTGAGGATCATTATTTGTGCTGGTCAACTCAAGCCAGATGATTTTTCTTGAAAATCTGTACACAGCGAGTTTCAATGAACTACGAACAAAATACTACATAACTTTACGCACCCATCAATGCAAGCATGTATAGGAAACCCATATGGTTTGAGCTTATCATAGCCATCAATATGCCAGCACCAATTTGGACCCTAAAATGTTCCAAAGGTGATTTATACAGTTAAGATTCATTAAGCTAGCACTCAATACCGTCTTCTTTGGAGCCTTCGCATCCTACGCTGACGTGACCCAGCAGGGTCCATTACGGCAAGGAGCATCATTACTGTAGCCCTATAACAAGGTATCAGTATAGTCACATGTGCACACCAGCAACAATGCACCCCAGACCGTTTCGTTTTATAACCATATTTCGTTTGCAGTAGTCTCCACATGGCTCGATAACCCAACAAACAGTTAGATGTCTTTAGCTCATGCTGAAATATTAAAATAGTCATAAACTAATGGTGCATGTATCTAACAGGCAACCTACCCTTATTGCGTCGTACACAACCGACAGCTGTGTTTCACACACATTCCGCCGTTTTAGACCCATTGTTGCAAGTTTCTGTTTCAACCATGTCAGCCTGCAACAAGTACACTAAGTACACCAAATAACATACATTGTATACACATGCAGATATACATTTTTAAACACCACTCCCAATGCAGACAGACATGCATTGATACAGACATACAAATCTCCCTCAGTGTATGTGTCACTTGCACAACACACACTCACAAACACACACACACACACACACACACACACACACACACACACACACACACACACACACACACACACACACACACACACCCACAAGCACATAATGTAGGCCTATGTCATACCCGACTGCAACATGATGGACTGTGTGCAGATACGTCAAAATCACGCCTATATTCTTGTGCTGTCTCCAGTATTTTAAAATAAGCCCTGTATGGAGATTGGTTACTTGGCGTCATAGTGAACACGCAGTGTCGGTAGGTACCTTCAACTGCACGGTCTTCTCGGTGCATTCCTCCAGCCCGACACGTTTGCACGTTCCTCCCTCACTTAGCGTAAACTGTAGTAACTCGTCGATCAAAGTTTGTGTTTAAAATGTTATGAAACGTCTTACGCGAATTGTTATTAAACGTCTTACGTCCGATGTTTTATACGTCCGATGTTTTGTGTAAGCATGCGTTATGTCTGGACACGCAAACCGCTTTTTGTTATTTGTTTAAACGTCCGATGTTTCTGTGTCCGATGTTTTGTGTAAGCATGCGTTATGTCCGGACACGCAAACCGCTTTTTGTTATTTGTTTAAACGTCCGATGTTTCTGTGTCCGATGTTTTGTGTAAGCATGCGTTATGTCCGGACACGCAAACCGCCTTTTGTTATTTGTTTAAACCACAAAACCGCAGACGTGAAAAGCACAAGTGTACAGTGTTCGCTCGCGACCTCCAGGGCCACCGTAGGAGCGGCCATAGCCGCCCCAGCCGCCCCGGCTCCGGCGGCCCTGGAGCTAGCCCGTGGTGCGTAACCACGCGGTAAGGCTCGTCCTCTAACAGCGAGAGTAGTTCCTTTGTCCAGCTGTCCTCCGCAATCTTCGCCTGAGTAGCATACATTTCGAACCTTGATAACCACAGCTTCCAATCGCCTTTAGCGCCGAAACGTGGAGGCGGCCTAAGCGCCATTCTGACAACCCTTTCAACGACAACATTGGTTGTCCCCGCAGAACCCGAGGCCGGTCCCCCAGAGGTGTCCATGTTCTCTTCTTCAGACATCCCACTCCTGACACCAATTGTAGCGCAACCCCGCGTAGCGCAACCTCAGTCTCAAACAGACTATAAACTTGATAATAGCGCAGAACACCCACACGCATACAATACACACGATTATATACTGTTCTACTTACAACCAACCATTGTTCACTAATGCACACGGCACTATAGTTCTCGAAAGTTCTGCCGTCAGGCTGTCGCTAGCAGAGTTCAGCCGTTGTCATCGTTACAGATGCTACCAAGCCATTAGCATTTGTATTGTGCTGTTATTATAACTGTCAGTAATTGTTTCCCTCCATCACAGTGGTACATCCCATAATGATGATACCAAGCCAGTGGACAACTTCAGGGAGAGACATAGCAGACCAACATCTGAAGATAATAAAAAACAACTTGTAATACTTTGTAGTATTTCTTTTACTGTGATAAAATCAAATGATGATGATTTCTTTAAATGTTTCTGCATTGTCACTATATGTGTATTCTGTGGTTGTGTTCTCCTTAATGAGTAAAATGGACCACGTGATGATACTAACTAAGTTAGTTATGAAACTGGTTGCCGCGCCCATCATAATATACTAAGCCCTCAATTTTAGCATGAAAGAGAATAAAAATAAGCACTATAAATAACTAAAAGTCACAGCAGATGTTTGGAGAGACACATCTGGCCAAAAGTGCTCTCAGCTTTTCATAGGCGTCCGCTCAGCGTTTTCCAGGGGGGGGCAAAACCAAACCAGGGGGAAGGTGCGGGAGGGGGATGTGCCCCCTCCCGCGCGAAGCGCGAAAGCTTTCAGTGTTATTCAGTTTTATAAGTATCGATCATGCTGTTATATCAATGAATATTAATTAGTTTGGGTATGCCAGGGGGGGGGGGGCAAATGCCCCCCCTTGCCCCAATGAGCGGACGCCTATGGCTTTTCATCAATTGCTCTCATGATTATCAAAAAATAATTATCACAGTACTCACGTGACGTCCCAATCGAAGGGCGTACATGGCTTTGGTTCAAGTCGCTACGTCAACTTGAAATCCCAGAAAACGTGAAAATATAACAACATGGGACAGGTATGCGACTATAGCTGTTTATCATCTATTACTAATACCACATCGATCCACTTACCGCACCCACTGTTAAGGAGCAAGCCAAACCAAAGGATACAAGAGTGCCCTCCAAGAGTGATGACGTGAACAGAACTGATGAGGTAGGCGCTCGTTATGTTCTGCACTATCATAGATTACAGAGTAGGAAACGGATCACTTGCTGTCTCGGCCTGTCATATATTCGACTGATAACAGGTCACGACGTGCTCACCTTTTGGCAGTTCTCAATTACAATATCCAGGGAACTTTGAAGCTGTTAATTTATATTTTTTTCGAGGTCTATGTCCTTTTATAAGGCGCCTTTTAGCTTCATCCGTTTTAAAACATGTTTTCATCACTTGTGCACACAACGTTCAAGCAATTGGTGGTTGAGTTTAAAAACCTGAGCTGGTCTACATGTATGTGCATTCATTTGATACATAACATGTGGAATTGACCTCTTCAAGTTTTCTCCTTTTGTATGGTTATATTTTTAATCTCAAAACCTCCTCATTAACATGGTTTATTCATATACAAAAACTTGTTTCTGTAGGGAATAGCTATGTTGCTGAGTGCCTGCATGGTCGATATTTAATGTGCTCATTTGACAATACAATTGTGGAGTGTAGTCGAAGCTTTCACCTGATGATGAGTGAATTGAGACATTGGGCCGTTATAAAAAATAATGGCCAAGCTCAACATTATCAGGTGCCTAGTATATAGTACATTTATGTACTTGTAACTCAAATCACTGACATATATTACGAAGAAATCTAATCAAAGATTTAAATATCAGAATTATCATATGATTCAATATGGGAAATCACCTTGATTGATCATTCATCCTTTGTGATTGCTCACATTTTGACCTTTAATTTCAATGGATACTTTTGATCATGAATCGGTAGCAAAGGAATCGGGAGTTACATGTGTTTGTAGGTATTACACTCAAATATCGTAAAAATCCTATATCTGTTAGAGAAAATTTTAAATCTTGCACGCCATGGACCAACTAATAAGTGCTGTGTAGTGCAAAATGACAGATTTGTATGAACATACATGTAGGTTGTGAGACTTTCACATACCACTGACAAGATACAAAGCTCCAAAGTAGCAGTACACAACTCTTTTAGTACTGGAGACAGACAATAGTACATGTGTGATTTGTGAGAAAGAAAAACCACTAGTAAAATCAACAGTTTCCGTTATGCATATGTATATGAATGCATTGTGTATATCATGTACACACAGTGGACATCTTGCAGTAATTACTGTAGGTACAAATACATCACTTCTATTAGGATGGTCAGAGTCCATTGTGGAAAGCAAGTTTGAATGGACGCCTTGATGAAGTAAAGACACTCATTGAAGCAGAAGCTGATATCAATCAGGCTGATAAGGTTGGTGTGAAATGATCTGCTCCATTTAGTGGTCTGCATATCCTTGACCACTTTAAATTTGTTCACCTTAGAAATGATGTAATGTTATGTGCAATGTACAACGTATGCATGCAGGTTGTCAATATCATGTGGTATAGATATTCGTTGATCGTCCATTGACTGTTGAGACAATCTTAAAAGAAGGTTTACAATATTAATTAGAAGTAGAGTTTCCTATTTACATCAAATTTCATGTAGATGTACATATATTCTTCAGTCTTGTTTTCCAGCATACTTTAAGATCAGCTTTTACCTTGACTAAAATAGGGTTAGGGGGAGACTACTTATTACGTAAACCAGTGGTTGAAATCTGCCATGGAGGGTGAGCTGTCTAATATGCCATGTTTGATAAAGCATAACTAATTAACTAATTAATTAAAGCCCTTTATGACAGATTAAATGTGACTCCTATATACTGGATGCATCTCTATACTGTTACTGTGTTTGCATGTGAAGGACTGAAATGAAAAGCCCTAGCTTCCTAATAAGAGTAGAGAACACTCCACATTCTAAATGCAGACCTGTTGTGCATTGTGTGTGTGTGTGTGTGTGTGTGTGTGCGCCACGTAATAAGTAAATTGAAATACCCCATAGCAACAGGCATAGTTACCGAATATTGAAATACATGTACCATTGCCACATATAATGCTGATCTGGTGATGTTGCCATTTCTACACCCTCCCAACATGCACCTTCTCCCTCTGTACTTCTCTCATTCACTTCTCTTCTTCATATTCACTTTCAAACTGTTCTCCCTTCTTATGTGCATCTGTGATGCCTTTGTTCCTTCTCTCCTTACCAGAACAATGCAACTCCACTGTATATGGCAAGTCAGGAGGGTCATCATGATGTAGTACAGACCTTGTTGGGAGCTGGTGCTGGAGTGAATATAGCAAGATCTAATGTAAGTGATGTTTAGTTGTGGAGAGATGTATATGGACTAATGAGGGTATGGAGGGATGTTATAAGGATGCAGTGGCAGAGGGCTACATGTACCATTAATAAAAATGCTGCCCACACCACAACACATACATTTACATGTATATATTCAACATTGTGATGTTTTAGATCATATTGAACGATGACGCTTTGTTGTGTGCTGAAGTTTAGTGGGTATTTCAGCTGCTCAACCGTTAGCTTGCATGGTATTCATTGTGTGCAGAATTTTCTGGCCCAACTAAAAACTTGGTCACTTTAATTGTCCCTGCCCACTCAAAGAGATGAGATGGTGCAATAAATGAGGGTACAATAAGAATGTGAGCAATGTATAGTGATTATCGAGGTGCTAGGTTATCGACGTTCAAAATAAATCTTATTCATCTACGTGGATCTAATCACTGAAAAATTTCAGTCTACTTGTGTAAACAGTCAGTTAGACCACATGTACATGTAGATCATTTTATCAAATACATATACTGTACGTGAGACGTGATGGATGTATTTCATGTACAAATATGTCATCCTTTGTATGGTGTCATTTAAACGGCATACAACTACATGTATGGTGTCACCTGTGCACACCATCTTAATAAGACACAATAGACAAACAAAGAACGGGCTGACCAGTTGGGAGTTATATTCCCAACTGCTTAGTAACCGACAAACGAGTTTCCAGTGCATCCTTTTCATAACCATCCTTGGCAGATTGTGACCTCTAGTGGCCATGCCTCTTGAATAAGTGATGGGCCACACCAGCCCTCACTGCAGCAGTGGCACCACCTGCCCACAGACTATGCATGCCAAATACACTTGGGTCCATACCCAACTGTTCTGTCTTCTCTAGTAGCAACTCCCTAACTCATAAGTCTTGTGTATCTGATCCACCCCCTGATTTACACAATTGCTGCCCACCTACAAACAACAGCATACAAGTGACTCGCTAACACTCACATTCAATCTGTGTACTCGCATCGAATGTATATTTGGGGGGAAGTAATCAAGTCCAAGTAAAAGCACTAACAAGAAATTGAACTACTATATGCAGTTGGACCACCATACTACACTAGTAGACTTGACTATAGCATGTCAGCACGCCATGTTCCGTCTTACTGACACTAAGAACTCACTGACCACACCCATTGACCCATGGCCCTCATAGCAGGCAGGAATATAGGCCCTTCCATATAAGGGCTTCAACATAACTCATGTACATGTAGACATCTTGTTTATATATACCAGCTGCAAACGTCCTACCTGATACACTACACCTCCTCACACTCACATACCACACTCATCCACCCTCCCTCACTGGCCACACCCATTGATCCTCACAACTCTACCAGGCTTGCCACCACTCACTGGCTAACTACTAACAGTCTGACATTAGCATATAATATAACAATCTTTAACAATTCTGTTTGGAGTAGAACGGTATCACATACCCTTCCCGTATTAAATCAACGATCCACTCTGGGGCACATAGCACATCCACCCAAAACTGTACATGCTGTCTCTACCACCCTTTGATGGACGCTGGTCAGCCATCACCCAATTGGAATTCCCATCATCTGCCCATAGAAAGTTTTATGGCATACCTTAATGTAAAGAACCCCAAATTTATCTCAGTTAAGGGGCAGGTGATTGATAAAAGTGTACCAACCAAGCACAGGTTATCACAACCCTAGATGACCAAAGCAGATTGATGGTGTGGGGTGTAGGCATGCCAACATGTACATGTAGCTCTATTCATAAGAATATTATGAATTACCCTATCAGTCTACATGTACATGTACATGTAGACCATGGTGGGTTAAGGCCCATGACCTCAGTCCTTACCCTAATACCACAAGCCATGTGTACCAACATCTGTACAGAGTACCTGCTGCAACACATCATATACAAATTGATCTGGTGATGTTGTCATTTCTACACCCTCCCAACATGCACCTTCTCCCTCTGTACTTCTCTCATTCACTTCTCTTCTTCATATTCACTTTCAAACTGTTCTCCCTTCTTGTGTGCATCTGTGATGCTTTTGTTCCTTTAATCTTTACCAGGACAATACAACTCCACTGTTTATGGCAAGTAAGAAGGGTCATCATGATGTAGTACAGACCTTGTTGGGAGCTGGTGCTGGAGTGAATATAGCAACATCTGATGTAAGTGATGTGAGGGTATGGAGGGGTATGTTATGGATACAGTAAAAGAGGCTACATGTACCATTAATAAGAATATTGCTCCCCACCCCCTCCCCCCACAACACATACATGTACACAAAAGGTGTGCTATCGAGATTAAAGAAGTGTGCACGTTACTCAGGTGTGTCAGGCCCAAGTCCATAGTGTATAGGCAGGGGCTGATTCAATAGGACTGTATTAACAATGTAATAACATAAGGGTCTTAAGTTTTATCCCACTTTGGAGATCAGTGGCCACTTATTTTATACTTTATGCCTCATGTTCATGTGTTCAGAATGTAATTTCTAAATGTTCAATGTTGTCATTGCAATGTACATGTTACAAACGAGTTTCCAGTGCATCCTTTACATAACCATCCTTGGCAGATTGTGACCTCTAGTGGCCATGCCTCTTGAATAAGTGATGGGCCACACCAGCCCTCACTGCAGCAGTGGCACCACCTGCCCACAGACTATGCATGCCAAATACACTTGGGTCCATACCCAACTGTTCTGTCTTCTCTAGTGGCAACTCCCTAAGTCTTGTGTAGCTGATCCCCCCCCCCCCCCTCTCTGATTTACCCAATCACTGCCCACCTTTTGCCCAAAACACTTTGCCATGCTCTTGTGTACACAAACCACCCATGCTGAAATATCTCTCCATCATGGCTACCGGGTATGTAGGTGTCCTTGTACGATCAACTACACTTGGTTATCAGCGTTCAAAAGAATTTGTGGTTAAATCTTATTCATCTACGTGGATCAAATCACTGAACAATTTTCAAAGTCTACTTGTAAACAGTCAGTTGTAACAATACCACCACATGTAGATGATTTTATCAAATACATGTAACACGTGATGGATGTATTTCATGTACAAATATGTCATCGTTTGTACAGTGTCGTTTCAAAGGCATACAACTTGTTGACGCATTTACATGTATGGTGCTATTCATATGAAACGAAGTTAGACCAATACAGGTCACAAATGCTACGATACATCAATGCCAAATACACTTGGGTCCATACCCAACTGGGTCATTCCAAAAACCCGAAAAACAATTCAAAAGCATCTCTCACTACAGCACTGCAACTTTAACAACTCATCACAATGCATAAAACCAGCAATTACCACCAGTGATGAATAAGTGATGGGCCACACCAGCCAGGGGCTGACATTAATGACTCTTAATCTCTAATCTATTTCCATCCTTTAATTAGTATGGAAATCCTGAATTAAGGATTACTGTACGCTGCTCGTATCAACTTCACTTCACATCATATTGGATATTTTGTGGGATATTGGCTTTCATCAAAACAGCGCTAGCTAAATAGTCATTTCTTTCTACTTTTTCTCTGACTTCGATTGTAAGTGGCAGTATTATGAACCCTGCATTCAGATGTGTGGCTACCCCAGTGATATGCAACATGGCACACAACCCTGCTAACTTAGCTTCTGGAACCGAAACACAGCCCCATTCCAGGTCTGCATCGAATCCCAACCACTCTGTGCTAAGTGATGGGAACCAAACTGACTTACCCTCATGCAAAACCAAACCCGCACATTCAAGAGCATCCCTCACCCATGCACTGGCTTTTTTGGCCTCTATCTTACCTTTAGCTGCACATATGCTATTGTCCAGGTACATGTACATCACTACTTTTAACCCCTTAGATCGCCATAGCTTAACCAAGGGTCGCATAAGTTTAGAGAACACCAAAGGTCCATCAAAACCCAGATACTAACTCGTTCACATGACGCAGGTTAAGCACCAAGCGCTTCTTCTGACAGCAGGCTGCTAATATACGGTCTAGCACTTACTGTCTGGACGTAACCCCCATTGAGCAGCTCAGCAACAGCAAGGTCCACAAATCATGTGTTCACCCACGCCGACTGCTGATTTGTCCTTGTATACACCGTAGGTTTGGAGTAGAACGGTATCACATACCCTTCCCATTTCCCACTATGACTTTGTATGGGAGCGTGCTTCACATCTTCAGTTTATGATGCATTTACTCATATTTGTTTGTCTTTAGATGAATGTTGCTTTTACCATTTAGTACGAAATATGCTGTCCTGAATAATTAATAAAGTACAACTTGATACCTTTTTTGTCTGATACATATATTATTGACATCTAACTTAATTGGAGCCCATCATTAATGATCATTTTTGTGGGTGGTGAAAGGGTTAAATACTAAAGTGCTGATTTCAAAATTCGGATTCATATGGAAGTTTTAAACATCATGGGAAGACTAATATCTCGCGTTTGTGTTAATAAAAATAAAATTTCAGTGTATACATGTAGATAACCCCTGAGAACCACATTCGTTTGATGATGTGGCAGCCATATTTATTTTTTAACTTGGCTTATATTACTAAGTGGTGGTAAGTGTGTTACATAACTATCATACAACAGCTATCAACACTGAGGTTTATTTATGCCTCAAGTGTTTCTTTGATAGTTTATGCCAGCCACAAATGCCACATGCAAGTAAGATCTTTTAGTGCATTGTGTAGTATCAATGGCAAGAGCTTCCTAATATACCACAAACCACTTAGACCACTTAACAACACAATTTGTTCATTCACAGCAATTTACATATATACACATGTACAAATCAATTTGACTTAGTTAACGAATTTATGCATTTAGTTGTGTTAGCCAGACATTGTTTGGCAAATTTACTTCAGCTGACTGACCAGGTCAGTCATCAGAGGAGACGGTCCACTATCTGCACACATTATGAACTGTAGCATATACAATCATTTGTTGTTTGGACTTAAATTGAAGTGTGCGTACATGTACTTACACAACGATTACTTGTAAAATGCAAAGGACTGGTCATTAATAAGTAATTTACATTGATCACTCTTGTATTAGGACGGTCGGAGTCCATTGTGGACAGCAAGTTTCAATGGACACCTTGAAGTAGTAAAGAAACTCATTGTTGCAGGAGCTGATATCAATCAGGCTAATAAGGTTGGTATGAAATGATCTGCTCCATTTACAATGTAGTGGTCAGCATGTACTGGTACTTTAACATGATTTAGAATAAAACGTTTCGGGGAAATTACAACATGTAAAAATCATAAAATAGCATTTACAGTTACATAACCATGTGCCTTCTTAGTGGCTGATATTTTTATCCCACATTGCACATCAGTGGTCTCTTATTTTATACTTTATGCCACATGTACATGTGTTCAAGATGTAATTTCTATACCAATGAAATGTCCAAAGTCAGATGAGCATATGGAGGTGATGAATGATGTTGTTGAGTGGTGGGACAATGACCAAAACCCATCTGTATAGTGAAATAGATTGTTCTGGCGCTAAATCACATACCCCAATGTGGGAACATCCCCCTCCCCCTCCCCCCTCCTAACTAACTGTGGCTGCATCGTTTATTATCCGTTGGCTGCATCACTTTTTATTAGCTTCCATGACCGCTGGGATTAGGATATTGCTTGACCATATGAATAAAGTGACATGGTGAAATGATCATGCAGCATAGAAGCTGTATACTCCCTCCACATGCCTTACATGGTATCCTCACAGTTCCTTATCACATCACCATTGGTGTAGCCTCACCTGTGCACACCATCTTAATAGGACACAATAGGCTGGAATGGTACACAGCACACAGACCAATACTCCAATAGACTGGAATGGTACACAGCACACAGACTAATACTCCAATAGGCTGGAATGGTACACAGCACACAGACCAATACTCCAATAGGCTGGAATGGTACACAGCACACAGACCAATACTCCAATAGGCTGGAATGGTATACAGCACACAGACCAATACTCCAATAGGCTGGAATGGTACACAGCACACAGACCACTACTCCAATAGGCTGGAATGGTACACAGCACACAGACCAATACTCCAATAGGCTGGAATGGTACACAGCACACAGACCAATACTCCAATACGTTGGAATGGTACACAGCACACAGAACAATACTCCAATAGGTTGGAATGGTTCACAGCACACAGACCAATACTCCAATAGGCTGGAATGGTACACAGCACACAGACCAATACTCCAATAGGCTGGAATGGTACACAGCACACAGACCAATACTCCAATAGACTGGAATGGTACACAGCACACAGACCAATACTCCAATAGGCTGGAATGGTACACAGCACACAGACCAATACTCCAATAGGCTGGAATGGTACACAGCACACAGACCAATACTCCAATAGGCTGGAATGGTACACAGCACACAGACCAATACTCCAATAGGCTGGAATGGTACACAGCACACAGACCAATACTCCAATAGGCTGGAATGGTACACAGCACACAGACCAATACTCCAATAGGCTGGAATGGTACACAGCACACAGACCAATACTCCAATAGGCTGGAATGGTACACAGCACACAGACCAATACTCCAATAGGCTGGAATGGTACACAGCACACAGACCAATACTCCAATAGGCTGGAATGGTACACAGCACACAGACCAATACTCCAATAGGCTGGAATGGTACACAGCACACAGACCAATACTCCAATAGGCTGGAATGGTACACAGCACACAGACCAATACTCCAATAGGCTGGGCAATCCCCACCCCCCCCTTCCTGATTTACTCAATCACTGCCCACCTTTTGCCCAAAACACTTTGCCATGCTCTTGTGTACACAAACCACCCATGCTGAAATATCTCTCCATCATGGCTACCAGGTATGTATGTGTCCCTGTACAATCAAGTACCAGGGATGAACCCTCCCTGTACTGATCTGTCTTGCTAGACGTTATATTCATGGTCATGCTTTCTGTGCCAAATGCAATATCAGAGCACTGCAATTTTAGCAACTCATCACAATGCATAAAACCAGCAAATGCCAGCAGGCATACTACTAACAGTCTGACATCAGACAATGATGGTTCCTGCCCCACCAAGTCTACCATTGCCCTTAACATATCTGCAGTGACAGGCTCCTTGCACATCTTTGGCCACACCAACTCACTCCTGAGCAAATCCCCAAATAATCCCCCCCCCCACCTCCCGATTTACACAATCACTGCCAACCTTTTACCCAAAACACTTTGCCATGCACTTGTGTACACAAACCAACCATGCTGAAATATCTCTCCATCATGGCTACTGGGCATCTGCCCATAGAAAGTTTTATGGCATACCTTAATGTAAAGAGCCCCAATTTTATCTCAGTTAAGGGGCAAGTGATTGATAAAAATGTACCAACCAAGCACAGGTTATCACAACCCTTGATGTGTAGGAATGAAGCTTTTAAACTAAAATATGAAGAGAATTGATACTTGTGCAGTTGGTTAGATAAGCAATATACATGTATGAGGAGTGTGTTCAAGTAATCAGTGGAGGGAACTGAAGAGGTGGTGGCATCAAAGCAGATAGATGGTGTGGGGTGTAGATACACCACTCATCCTTTGCAATACCTTATCAGTACATAGTAATAAAAAACCTTGCTACATGTATCCTGCTCACACATAAAAGTGCTCTTCCTGAGCTAAGGAACAATCTCATAACAGTTAAAATGAACAGCACATGGTGTGCACGTTAGGACACCTACATGTACAATGTCCTCAAGCATAACTCCATCTCTTATATCCCTGCCCCCCATGTGGCAGTCCAATCACCATGTCAGAACAACATTTGGATAGATAGTACATGTAGGTCAATATGTATGGATGGTTTAATGGTATGTACATCCCTTCCCCTCAGCTGGCACTTGAGATGTAGAATATTATTAATTACCCTACTCACTGTGGTGGGTCAAGGCCCATGACCTCAGTCCTCGCCCTAACACCACAAACCATGTGTACCAACATGTGCACAGTAAACATGCTGCAAAACATCATATACAAATTGATGCAGTGATGTTGCCTTTTATACACCCTCCCAACATGCACCTACTCCAACTGTACTTCTCTCATTCACTTCTCTTCTTCATATTCACTTTTAAACTGTTCTCCCTTCTTATGTGCATCCGTGATGCCTTTGTTCCTTCTCTCCTTACCAGGACAATACAACTCCACTGAATGTGGCAAGTTATAATGGTCATCATGATGTAGTACAGACCTTGTTGGGAGCTGGTGCTGGAGTGAATATAGCAAGATCTGATGTAAGTGATGTTTAGTTGTGGAGAGATGTATATGGACTAATGAGGGTATGGATGGATGTTATAAGGATGCAGTGGCAAAAGGCTACATGTACCATTAATAAAATTGTTGCTGTAGTCCAGTAGCTCTAACGTGTATTTAAACTGTGTTTGTGCACAATCAAGCGATTCCTTTCCTCATACTAATCACCGATGGTTACACTAATCCCCCCCCCCCCCCCTCTGATTTACACAATCACAGCCCACCTTTTGACCAAAGCACTTTGCCATGCTCTTGTGTACTGCTGAAATATCTCTCCATGATGGCTACCGGGTATGTAGGTGTTCCTGTATGAGCAATTACCAGGGAGGAACCCTGTACTGATCTGTCTTGCTAGACGTTCTTGTGTACACACATGTAATGGTTAAAATGAACAGCACATGGTGTGCCACCTATGCAATCAATTCATATTGTAGTAATACAGTACCGGCTCGGTCATAGAGAAATTTCGCAGCTCGCTCATAGAGAAAATAAAGTGTATACAATGGGACTAAGCCAACTTAGTTTTCATAGCGGTTGCTATGAACACTGATGGTTTCATTAGTTACAAATGTACATGTGTACGCTTTATTTTCTCTATGATGGAGCCGGTACTGTAGTTACATGTACTGTATAAACAACAGCATACACAAATTGATTTCCGCGCATTAAAGATCATGTCTGCACCACTGGTGAGAAGTGCGATTAACTATAAAAAGTGGTACCATCCAATATGGTTTTTACGAGTGGGTAAGCCCAAAAGTACATCCTTTGCAATACCTTATCAGTACATACAGTGTAGTTATAAAAAACCTTGGGTAAAGGGTGGGTCAGATAAATCCCTGCAATGTCCTCAAACATAGCTCAATCTCTTATATCCCTGCCCCCCCCCCCCCCCCATGGCACACCATACACCATGCAATGACGACATTTGGGTGGGAACTTATATCCCATAGCCATTCATGGCTCACTACATGTATAACCACCAGCAGCCATGTCTCTTCAATAGCCGCTTGAGCACACTTGTATTAGCACCACCGGCTACCAAACTGTGCATTCCTAATAGCTCAGCCAAGATGGGCTAAGCCTTGAGTAGTTCAGCCCCCCCCCAGTTAAAGTACACAAGGTTTTGCCTTTCATGGTATCAGCAACTGTCCTGATATCTACCGTGAACAGCTGCATTATAGAGGTTACCTTTCTAAAATCAAATACAATTCACATTGAGTTTCCATAATTTTACATGTTCCATTTAATGTCTATTGATAAACATAAGCGGATAATGTGATTGGTGGCAACCTTTTTCAATTTTCGTCAAAGTTATATTTGATTTTATCTCAAAGTTATAATCAATAATTACACACCATCATACATGTTCATGTACATGTACATTTTATTAGAGTTGTTTTTCAAAAACATTGGACTATATTATTTTTTGCAAATTCATGATATATTTAAACCCCTTAAGCACACTTATATCTGATGGGTACATCCGTCTAATCGCTAAATGTTGTCTGATACAAAAAAAGATGACCCATGCATAACCACATACTAGTACAAGTACATTAGAGAAATATCATAGAGACTCCATGGAACGGGCTCCAACATGATTGGTAGTGAGATGAGTGGAACAGGCTGTCCTCTTCAGTTGTGTACAGGCCTTCTGACATGTTGCACAGTTGTGACTAATGTTGGCCATATCCTTGTTAATATTGACTTGTAGAAACTGCTGGCTAGTTAGTTCATCTTCTTCTGGTGTTCTACCATTGGAATTTCGTGTGCCAGCTTCTGTGCTGCTTCTCAGCATTTTTTGGGAACGACCAACTGTTTCCACTCTTCCACCTTTCCTGACTGCCCCTTTACTGGATGTTTGAGGGAGTCCTCAGATGTCAATCCTTAGATGACTGCATATCTTTGCATCAGTTTTCTGAAGTTGACAAACCCCCTCCCCCTGAAAGTCTAGATCAGGCCTTTCTCCAGTTCCACCTTTTTGCTAACAGTTCATCCTTTCTGGCACCCCTATGCTGTGGACAAACATCGTGGGGTTGGTCCTTCAGGAGCTTACCATCTTTCATGATACTGGTACCGTCTCTGGTTCCAACTCTTGGACCTGCTTATGCTTCTGAGCACCACCCTGGGGTTCTGTTACCCTCTTTGAGTCGTTCTGGACCTGGGGTTCCACTGCCTGTTCTTTTTCCCATTACCAGAGCAATTCAACTGCACTTCTTGTGGCAAGTGAGAAGGGCCATCATGATTAATATAATTAATTATAGAAGCATCCCAAGGGTCCAGTTTCATCAAGTCCGAAATTCACATCACCATCAGAAGGTTTCAGGTTGCCCCCAGACTTGTCGGTCCTTCATCAATTTCCTAGAGATAGTGCTAGTGGCCCCTCAGGTCTGCGAATACAGCACCTCATTGACGCTGCCGAAGTCCACCAGGCAACCCCCATCTGTGCATCACTCAGGGCTGTGATAAACATCCTAGCAGGAGGTAGAGCTCCAGCCAAGGTAGCCAAGTACATGTATCTAGCTGGTGGCTCACTCACAGCCTTGATTAAAAATGAAGAGGGGTATCCACTGGATATACAGCCTATTGTTGTTGGAGAGGCTCTTAGAAGACTAACGGGAAAATGTCTCTGTACCATGGCTAGAGTCAAGGCTTCTGAGTTTTTTGGCCAATTTCAGCTTGGCGTGGCTTGCGGAAAAGTTGGTACATGGTCTGCGCCGGTGTATTAGGGATCACTGGGAGGATGATGATTTTGTGGCATGTAAGGTGGACCTGAGGAATGCATTCAATGAGGTTTCACGAAAAGCCCTCCTAGAGGAGTGTGCAATCCATTTCCCAGAACTTTTCCGGTGGGTTTTTTGGTACTATGGGCAGCATCTCACCCTGTGGCACTCCACGGGTACTCTTGGTTCTGAACATGGAGTTCAGCAGGGGGATCCTTTGGGTCCTCTCCTGTTCTCTCTAGTTCTGCATAAGCTTGTCTGGTCCATTGCGGCAGACAGTGAATGTTCCGAACTTTTGTTTAATATGTGGTACCTTGATGACGGTACTCTGGCAGGTCCCAAGGATGCAATGAAACATGCTATCCACCTAATTCAGCAGTTTGGTCCCTCCTTGGGGCCATATATCAATATAGCCAAGTGTGAACTCTTTTCTCGAGGGGCCATGGAGGGCTTTCCAGCTGACATAAAGGTGTTTCATGAGCCTAACTTTGAGATCCTGGGTGCTCCTATTGGGGATGCAATATTTTGTGCCAAGTTCCTCGCTCAAAAGCGAGCCAGGGCGGTCAATAGATGTCAGAGGTGGGTTCAGTAGATCCTCAAATTGCACTCCTTCTCTTACGTCATTGTGCCACCTTTTGTAAGCTGGTCCATTTAGCTCGCTCCACTCCACCTGCCCTTGTGTCTGAAGGCCTAGCATCATTGTTTGATGCGGAGGTTCGTCGTCACTTTTGTGACACTGTTGCAATATTGATCCCTCTGACTCTGAGTGGCTTCAAGTTCAGCTGAGCCTCAGCAGGGGTGGTCTAGGCCTCCGTAGGTTGGCTTTACATTGCTCGGCTGCTTATCTGGCCTCAGTAAACAAAGCAGGTTGTTCAGCTCCACTGGATGAGTTCACCTTACAAGCTGTCACCTTGTTCAATAGCTTGGTTCCACCTGCAAGTTCCATCTCTGAAGAGTCTCTTCTGGAGCCCTGTTCAAGTCAAAAAGACTTATCATCCAGAATTGATGACCATCAATTTGACCAGCTGTGCCTCATCTCCACCCCGACCAACCGTGCTCGTCTTCTTTCAGTTGCATCGTGTCATGCTTCTTCATGGCTAGCCGTAATTCGATCAAGAGGTATTAATCTTAGCTTGGATCCAGACGAGTTCCAGGTTGCTTTAAAATGGTGGCTTGGGATGGACACATCATCACAGCTACGTTGCCCTTACTGCCCTGACCACCAGCTGGATCTTCTGGGGCATCATGCTGTGACGTGCAAAGGGGGTGGTGGTGTGGTGTTGAGCCACAACAGCTTAAGAGATGATTTTGCCCAGTTTTGTCACAGGGCAAGGCTGGGTGGTCAGCTTGAGGTAGGTTGTGGGTATGGGGGTGAAAGTTCGCTCAGTAGGCCGACAGACATCCTAGTGCCCAACTGGATGATTGGGTAGCCAGCTGCATTTGACCTAACAGTGGTCTCTCCACTTAACTCCACTACATTGAATGAAGCGGGAGCCAGAAGTGAGTTAGCAGCTGGAAAGGCTGAAGTGCGCAAGCACAATGCCAATGACGCCAAGTGCACAGAGTTGGGTTGGGTCTGCATACCCTTGGCAGTAGAGACATATGGTTGTTGGGGTGCGGAAGCTCAGGGTTCCATTTCTAGACTGGCTGCCCGTCTGGCTTTGCAGTTGCAGTGCAGCAAGTCAAAGGCCGTTTCAAGCATCTACCAGAGACTGAACCTCACCCTAGTTCACTGCAATGCCAGGGCCTTGCTATCCCATGCTAGGTTTCAGCATTCAGAGGGCGAGGGCTGAAAATGTTATGTGTGTGTGTGTGTGTGTGTGTGTGTGTGTGTGTGTGTGTGTGTGTGTGTGTGTGTGTGTGTGTGTGTGTGTGTGTGTGTGTGTGTGTGTGTGTGTGTGTGTGTGTGTGTGTGTGTGTGTGTGTGTGTGTGTTTTCTCTTTCTTTATTGTGTAGTCTAGGTGGTAGGTATAATAACAATAATAAGGTAATAATAATAAATGTGCATTTATTCCTTTCAAACGCAAAGAGTTTTAATAATAACCCTATAGATGTACATGTAGATTATGGTGGGTCAAGGCCCATGACAGCATTCCTTACCAAACCCATGTGTACCAACGTGTACAATGTACATACTGCAACACATACAAGCTGATCTGGTGATGTTGCCATTTCTACACCCTCCCAACATGCACCTTCTCCCTCTGTACTTCTCTCATTCACTTCTCTTCTTCATATTCACTTTCAAACTGTTCTCCCTTCTTATGTGCATCTGTGATGCCTTTTTTCCTTCTCTCCTTACCAGGACAATATAACTCCACTGTATATGGCAAGTCAGGAGGGTCATCATGATGTAGTACAGACCTTGTTGGGAGCTGGTGCTGGAGTGAATATAGCAAGATCTAATGTAAGTGATGATGTATATGGACTAATGAGGGTATCCAGGGATGTTATAAGGATGCAGTGGCAGAGGGCTACATGTACCATTAATAAAATTGCTGCAGTCTAACAGCTCTAACGTGTATTTAAACTGTGTTTGTGCACAATCAAGCGATTCCTTTCCCCACACTAATCACCGATCGTTACACTAATCCCCCCCCCCCCCCTCCCTGATTTACACAATCACAGCCCACCTTTTGCCCAAAGCACTTTGCCATGCTCTTGTGTACTGCTGAAATATCTCATGCTACCGGGTATGTACAGTAGGTGTCCCTGTACAAACAATTGCCAGGGAGGAACCCTCCCTGTACTGATCTGTCTTGCTAGACGCTTTTGTGTACATAACGGTTAAAATGAATAGCACACGGTGTGCCACCTATATGTACAATGCAGGGATTTATTTATGATGGGTGGGTAGGCAACTGGACATGGGTGGGTTATGTCAACCATGGAAGTTAGATGTCAAATGCCAGAATTCAATTGTGTGCAATCAATTCATATTGTAGTAATACAGTATACATTGAGACTAAGCCAACTATCAGTTTTTATAGCAGTTGCTATGAACACTGATGGTTTCTTTAGTTACCAATGTATACGCTTTATTTTCTCTATGATCGAGCTGCGAATTTTCTCTGTGATTGAGCCGGTACTGTTGTTGCATGTATAGACAACAGAATACAAACCTTGGGTCAATTGTGGGTCAGATAAATCCCTGCAATGTCCTCAAACACAGTTCCATCCCTTATATTCCACCCCCCCATCCTCCCCATGGCACTCCAAACACCATGTAATGACGACATTTGGGTGGGAACTTATATCCCATAGCCATTCATGGCTCACTACATGTATAACCACCAGCAGCCATGTCTCTTCAATAGCCGCTTGAGCACACTTGTATTAGCACCACCGGCTACCAAACTGTGCATTCCTAATAGCTCAGCCAAGATGGGCTAAGCCTTGAGTAGTTCAGCCCCCCCCAGTTAAAGTACACAAGGTTTTGCCTTTCATGGTATCAGCAACTGTCCTGATATCACTGTGAACAGCTGCATTATGGAGGTTACTTTTCTAAAATCAAATAAATATTAATCTATACACGTTGAGTTTTTATAATTTTGCATGTTCCATTTAATGCCTATTGATAAACATAAGCGGATAATGTGATTCGTGGCAACCTTTTTCCATTTTCGTCAAAGTTATATTTGATTTTTTTTATCTCAAAGTTATAAACAATAATTTCACACCATCATACATGTTCATGTACATGTTATTAGAGTTGTTTTCAAAAACATTGGACTATATTATTTAATTCATGATATATTTAAACCCCTTAAGCACACTTAAATTAATATCATATCTGATGGGTACATCCGTCCAATTGCTAAATGTTGTCTGATACAATAAAAGATGACCCATGCATAACCACATACAAGTACATTACCAGAGTAATTTCGCAGCTCGATCATAGAGAAAATAAAGCGTATACATTGGTAACTAAAGAAACCATCAGTGTTCATAAAAACCGCTATGAAAACTGATTGTTGGCTTAGTCCCAATGTGTACACTTTATTTTCTCTATGATCAAGCTGCGAAATTTCTCTATGAGCGAGCTGGTACTGTACTGCTCTTTTGAACTCACAAAGGTGATCATTATGCGAGTGGCCATATTTCATAAGCGGAACAACATAGGTATACAAGTACATGTACTGTATATTGCAATTCTGTGTAATAGAGTTGGGAGAATATATATGGGAAATGGTATCTCAATATGAGAAAGTAAGGTATTTAGGGTGGTACAATTAACCCTATTTGTGCCCTTTACTACTCCTTGGTAGAGGGCCCAACGATGTCCATGGAACGGGCTCCAACATGATTGGTAGTGGGATGAGTGGAACAGGCTGTCCTCTTCAGTTGTGTACAGGCCTTCTGACATGTTGCACAGTTGTGACTAATGTTGGCCTTATCCTTGTAAATATTGGCCAGTAGAGACTGCTGGCTAGTTCATCTTTTTCCCAGGTGTTCTACCATTGGAATTTTGTGTGCCAGCTTCTGTGCAGCTTCTCAGCATTTTTTGGGAACGACCAACTGTTTCCACTCTTCCACCTTTCCTGACTGCCCCTTTACTGGATGTTTGAGGGAGTCCTCAGATGTCAATCCTTAGATGACTGCATATCCTTGCATCCGTTTTCTGAAGTTGACGAACCTCCCCTCCCCCTCCCCCTCCTAGAAAGTCTAGATCAGGCCTTTCTCCAGCTCCACCTTTTCGCTAACAGTTCATCCTTTCAGGCACCCCTATGCTGTGGACAAACATCGTGGGGTTGGTCCTTCCAGGAGCTTACCATCTTTCATGATACTGGTACCGTCTCTGGTTCCGACTCTTGGACCTGCTTATGCTTCTGAGCACCACCCTGGGGTTCTGTTACCCTCTTTGAGTCGTTCTGGACCTAGGGTTCCACTGCCTGTTCTTTTTCCCATTACCAGAGCAACTCAACTGCACTTCTTGTGGCAAGTGAGAAGGGCCATCATGATTAATATTATTAATTATAGATGTACATGTATTTGGGTCAAGGCCCATGACCTCAGTCTTTACCCTAATACTACAAACCATGTGTACCAACATGTGTACAGTGAACATACTGCAACACATACAAGCTGATCTGGTGATGTTGTCATTTCTACACCCTCCCAACATGCACCTTCTCCCTCTGTACTTCTCTCATTCACTTCTCTTCTTCATATTCACTTTCAAACTGTTCTCCCTTCTTATGTGCATCTGTGATGCCTTCGTTCCTTCTCTCCTTACCAGAACAATGCAACTCCACCGAATGTGGCAAGTCAGAATGGTCATCATGATGTAGTACAGACCTTGTTGGGAGCTGGTGCTGGAGTGAATATAGCAGCATCTAATGTAAGTGATGTTTAGTTGTGGAGAGATGTGTATGGACTAATGAGGGTATGGAGGGATGTTACATGTATAAGGATGCAGTGGCAAAAGGCGAAGTATGTATGACATTAATAAACTTGCTGCCCACCCCCTCCCCCCCACAACACATACATGTACATGTACACACAAGGTGTGCTATGGAGATTAAAGAAGTGTGCATGTTACTCAGATGTGGGTCATTCCACTATGACTTTGTATGGGAGCATGCTTCACATCTTCAGATCATGATGCATTTACTCATATAAATTGGGGCTGATATAGAAGTTTTAAATATATAAACATCAAGGGAAGGGAAGACTAATATCTCACGTTTTTGTTAATAAAATTAGATAACCCCTGATATCCGCATGCATTTGATGATGTGGCATCCATATTTAGTTTTTTAACTTGGCTTATATTACTAAGTGGTGGTAAGTATGTTACATAACTCTCATACAACAGCTATCAACACTGAGGTTTATTTGTCTTTCTTTTATGCCACAAGTGTTTCTTTCATAGTGTATGCCAGCCACAAATGCCACATGCAAGTAAGATCTTTTAGTGCATTGTGTAGTATCAATGGCAAGAGCTTCATAATTTATACCACAAACCACTTTGACGACGTAACGACACAATACAGTTCATAATGTGTGCAGATAGTGGACCGTCTCCTCTGTTGACTGACCTGGTTAGTCAGCTGAAGTAAATTTGCCAAACAATGTCTGGCTGACACAACTAAATGTATAAATTAAGTCAACTAAATTGATTAGTAAATTGCTGTGAATGAACAAAATCCACAATAATTTGTTGTTTGGACTTAAATTGAAGTGTGCGTACATGTACTTGCACAATGATTACTTGTAAAACACAAAGGACTGGTCATTAATAAGTAATTTACATTGATCACTCTTGTATTAGAACGGTTGGAGTCCATTGTGGACAGCAAGTTTCAATGGACACCTTGAAGTAGTAAAGAAACTCATTGAAGCAGGAGCTGATGTCAATCAGGCTAATAAGGTTGGTATGAAATGATCTGCTCCATTTACAATGTAGTGGTCAGCATGTACTGGTACTTTAACATGATTTAAAATAAAACATTTTGGGGAAATTAATGGCCATGGCCATATACAGTATGGTAAGTTATGTTTAGATGTGATGGGATGTGAACTAATGAGCGTATGGAGGGATGTGGTGTGGTGAGGGAGTTAGTGGACATGTTGCAGGATACATGTACATACATGTATATTGATGTAGTATAGTACTCTTGTTACCTTTGAATTATTTTTCACACTTCCTGTATTGTAGAATTATGTAATCTTAGTGACACATTCATTGTTGGACCTAGTTATATGTACATGTATATGTTTTATGGTTACATCATGTACACTGCAGGTGCCTTGAATAGATTTTTATTCCAGAAGAGATGTGATCTCAATATTTTATTTGCCTACAATGTACATGTATTCAAATTTAAATGGTTATACTCAGGATGATTGTAACCTCAGGAGACACATGTACATGTACATTGAAAGACATATTTTTTAGTTCAGTGCATTTCAGTATTAGCAGAAACGCAGGTGTATTGATATCCATTCTCAAATGATGACATGCATAAGTACATGTATATCACTCATGTACATGTACATGTATGGTCTTCAGGATGGGAGCACACCC
The DNA here is from genome assembly GCA_963681505.1 of Eunapius fragilis. Classification (NCBI taxonomy): domain Eukaryota; kingdom Metazoa; phylum Porifera; class Demospongiae; order Spongillida; family Spongillidae; genus Eunapius; species Eunapius fragilis. Next base: position 8,501,504 of record OY811972.1, on the reverse strand, counting down.
CTGGACATAGCAGTGAAGAAGGATCACAAGGAAATAATTGAACTACTGAAGCTTAACATGAGCAAGGTTAGGTTAGGTGTACATGTACATGTACATAGACACCTAATGTGTGTGCTGGTGTGATGTTTGGTGCTCAGGTGTGTTAAGCTAAATAATCCCTGTTTTTATGATGTCATAATTTTGTCAGTACAGTACATGTACATGTATGTTTGATAATTTGCTATGTACATTTTGCCAGACCAACATGTATCATCTATAACTGTATCACTGTTGACCACATTGTACTGTGAGGTGCTTTTGGTAACCCTTGTTTACATGTAGTTACTTGCTTGTGTGACTCACTTGTGACCTCCATGTAATGTACGTCTAACATAACTGATTTCAATAAGAAGTCTGAAAAGTACTAGTTGTCTGCTGCAGACAACCATCAACCTTCATTAACTTCATTACATGAGCTGTAAATTGCCATTTGTTGGTTATGTAAATGAGGCAAAATGCTCAGACTTTGCAGGCACATGATTTGTCTGCCACAACCCTTGAGTTATAGTGTGTTGTTTGTATGGTATGTACGTAATTATGTACATGTATTTGGCTATGATTAAACGCAGAGACATAAGAAAATAAAATCCATTTTGAAATCATATACTATGTTTTGTCAATAGGCACTGATGATAAAATAAAGACATCTGATGATATACATGTACTGTACATGTAGTGTTTCCATGAGCACCAAATGTTGCATGTGTTGTTGTATACCATCAATGATGTACATATTCCCATGTACTACTTCAGGGTGATGGCCTAACTGAACAGAATAACCTGAAGCCTTCAGAGGTGAGTAGCCAGGGTTATGTGTGGTCTGGGGATGAGTTAATAGTCAGTGCAGTATGCATGTAGGTCACCAAGGCAACACAAAAGGTCTAATGGACCACCCTGCAGCACAATACATGTACATGTATGTACATGTATGTACACAGACAATCAAATGGTTGCAACACACTGCTAATAATTCATAACAATATTCATAGTGGTGGGAGCTACAGGTAATCTTGATAAGAGGTCAGGATACTACAAGTATGGGGAGGAGCACTGTTGTTGCTTTTGAATTAGGAGATGTATGCTTCCATGGCATATGATTTTTATGTGTTTGGTCTGGAGTACATGTCATTATGAAATGTATATTTGTCTGTTTACAGATAAAGCAGCCAGTGGAACACAAAGAGTAAACATTTGTACCACCAAATGTATTCATGATCCTTCACACTCCACTCTATCTCCTCCCCTCTCTCTTCCCTCCAATATTCCCTCTCAATAGGTTGGTCACATTTGCCTCCACACATGGTGACAATATCAGACTTGAACATGGAGGACAAGTGGCCTGCAGATTTAATAACAACTCAAGAGGCATTGTGATTACTTCTGCTCCTCTTCCTAGTGATGTCATCTTTCAGGTGAGATGACAGGTTTAGACATTGTCACTACTGAGTGTTGTGACTTTCGTGCATGTTATCTTGGCTGCTTTAGATTATACACCCGGGTATACAATTGACCTTGGAATGACATTGAATTATACTGTACATATTACAGTGTTCATTTCTCATTGCTGTATAAACATATCTGCACTCATCTATTTTTTTCTATTCTTGGTTTGTGGAGGAAATATCTTATTTGTTGGTACAGTATATCTGATTTTGTGTGGCTTTATTTTATCCTGTTGGTGCCTTTCTAGTACATCATGTATACAGATGTATACATGCAATTCTGGCAATTGCTAACACTGCAAGTGCATTTGAATGTGTGCATATTTCATGCAATTGATATTGTACAATGCTTACTGATTACACATCAATAGGTGGAGATTATGGAGGTGGACTCCAAATGGAGTGGCTCTCTGTCCATTGGAGTCACTACACAAAGTACAGCACAGGTGGTTTCTGTGGACAATGCAAAGCAGTTGTTGGGACAAAGTTTTATTGTGACATCATCAGTTAATGGCAAATCATCCTTAGCTCTGTATGCAGGAGGGCAGGTATGACACTGTTTAGTTCATGTACATGTGTACATCTGTTGTGTGTGCTATAGAGCAGTCCATGCCGCCATTGTAGAAAATTGTATGTCTCATTGATTATTGTATGTATGCATATGTACATGTATGTGAATCAAACTATTCACTAGCTGGTCAATATGAGGCTCCCTCTGGATAGCAATAGAAAGATGCTGCCAAATATATTGAGTAGCATTTTGAGTGTGATCCTCTTGCCACGTTCTTTTAGGAGAGGGAGGGATCGAGAAACACCTTGTATTGCTACAGGGCACAAAATACATGTTAAATTAAGCATGTAGTGATACTAAGTAACTTAATCACCAATTATTCCACATGGGCATGTACCTATACATTTAAAAAATCTTTTTTGACATGCATTAGATGTACATCTGCAATGAATGAACTGGTTCATATAAATACATGCACCTCATGCCAACACTTACATATGTATTAATATCACCAGGAAGTGGATCAACTGCCTGATGAAATCAATTTCCATGACCTGAAGGTTGAGGACACAGTTGGACTGCTGTACACAAACTCTGGTACCTTGCACCTTTTCATTAATGGTGCCCACATGGTCACACTTCCCTGCACTGTCCCCATGGGTGTGTATGGTTTGGTGGACCTGTATGGTCAGTGTGTGAAGGTATCCCTAAGACCACTGACATCTTGGAGTGGGGGAAGTCCCCTTCATGTCATGGCTGATAAAAGTGCTCTTGATCAGCAGAGAAAGCAGCTTGCTGGTAAGTTGTCCATGTCACCTGTTGTTTAGACCTGTATATTGCATTGGAGCTTAGTTTTATGTTTATGTACACTGTAGTCCTGTTACTTGTACAGTACATGTACATATAGCAAACACTTCTTTTTTGCAATTGCATTGAGAAGTGACTCAGCTGACTCTAAATATGTTGGCTTCTGATGGGTCAGACCAGTTGTCTTTGTATTTTACCTTTGAGTTTTTTGTTTGTAACTCTGCTTAGTTTGTGTAATGTATCAATAGATTTAGAGGGAAATGTACCATTTCACACTTGATAGGGAGGGCCATCACTGGTACACTTAGTGGGATGAAATTTTAAAAATTTCAGCACAGTATCATTAGCAAAGTTTCATTAATTTTTATTGTTGCAATGATGACAACCATAAAAATGACCATCTCCCTACATGTGCATTCGTCATTGGGCTGGTGGGGTGGCTACAATTCTAACTGTTGTACATGATGCAACTACATTATCTCATATATAAAAATATTTGAGTTGCATAATGAACAATACATGGGCTTGCTGTGTAGTGCATTAATATCTATTCCAGCTGAGCAAAGCATTATGGGGACATGATGGGAATGGTTCTCCCAGCAGTGCATAGGGCCAGTTGTTACAATATACCAAGGACTGGATGTCTATTATAAAAAGGCTTTCAAAGCTCCATTCTGTAACAATCAACCCATGCATGCGGCTGGTTATTTCCTCATATTTCCTGAAATATCCTTAAGTGTGTTGAATGAATGGTAATTTAATTAATGAGCACTTTCTAAATGATGAAGTACATAAAATGTAACAACCCTTACCACCTTTATGAAGTGGCAACTGTGAGGTATTATTGGGCCAAACACACTTAAGATCTGATGAAAAGAGACACATAATCCCATGCAGTGATGATGAAATATTGATCTTCAAGTGTGTTGCTTTTACGTAAATATGATTTTCTATATTTTTTAGAGGCAACAAAATTGTATGAAGAAGCTTTGAAGGAAGGTTCAGTAAATATATCGATTATCAAATGCCTGGTACTTGGGATAGCAGGTGTGGGGAAGACCCACCTCAAGAGGCTCCTCCTACCAGATGGTAATGATAAATCCACCGGTCGTGTTAGCACAGGACTGGCAGATAACCCAGTACAGGCATTTGTTGGCTCTGTCAAGTCCATACTAGCAGGTGTGGATGAGAATGATCCAGGTAGGTGGGAGGTTATTGATGAGGCTAAGCTGATGCAGGTCCTTGCAAGTGCATACCATTTGAAGCCTGCACCTACAAAAGCACAGATAATTCAACTTCCATCACTTCCAATGGCTTCAGAGAACCTCACTAATAAAAGTTCTCAACCAGCTAAGACAGCTCCTAAACCATCTACCCTAGAACCATTGGAAGCAGAGTATCATAGTGACCGTGACGTGTTTGATAACCCAGCTACTGGAGAAGTAGATAGTCTATTCATAGACGCATTCAAAAACATAAGCAGTAAGAAAGTGTTAAACGTTAGATTGGTCCAGTTCATTGACAGTGGTGGTCAGCCCCAGTTTCTTGAGCTCTTACCAGTCTTTGTTCAAGATGTTTCTGTTGTTCTCTATGCTATAAACCTTTCTGAAAGTCTCAACCACTGCCCTATGATCTATTTCTACGGACAGGACAGTCAACCAGTAGGAAATCCGTACAAGTCTCCATCTTCCCACAAGCAGGTGTTGGAGCAGTGTGTGAGAGCTGCACATGCCAGAGATTTCCGTCCTCATTTGTTTGTAGTAGGAACTCACCGCGATGAGGAGGATAAGTGTTCTGAGACGAAGGGGGGAAAAGGTGATGTCATCAAGCAAATGGTGAATTCAGAGTACCTGATATGCAAGAATGGTGTGGACGTAATCTGGGATATAAATGGTGCAAACCCTGATTCCTATGACCAAAAGGTAGCTGGTGAGCTAAGGCATGCAATAGTAGATCACTGCAATGATGAAGCCACTCCTTCCCTGCCTATAAAGTGGTTTGGTCTAGAGATGCAGATAAAGCACACAGCTGTAAGAGGTGTTATCAGCCTTCATAGATGTCTTCAGCTGGCACGGAGCTTAGGTATGGATGAGCAAGCCCTAGAAGCAGCTCTCCTGCACATGGTCAAATATAACCTGTTGCTATGGTACCATAATGTACCCTCTCTTCGCAACATAGTGTTCTGTGATCCCCAAGTTATCCTAAACATCATCTCAGACCTAGTCCAGTGTAAACATGAGCTGGCTGGAGGTGAAGTGTTGGGCATTGCTGGTGTAAAGAATGCATGGTGCTCTAAGTTCAGGGACCATGGTATTGTCAGCACAGATTTTCTTTATGTTAATCGCTTCGAGAAGCATTTTTTGGATGATGTATTTAATGTAGAGCATTTCACTGCCCTCATGTGCCACCTCTTCATTATGGTTCCATTGGAAGGTGGTGACTACTTGATGCCAGCTCTTTTGGACCCTCTTAGTCCTGAGAGCATCAGACGACATAATGCATCAGCACAACCTCTCCTATTGCACCTCCAAAATGATCTTGTTCCATTTGGATTGTTCAGTTGCTTAGTTTCTTCCATTCAGACAGAATGTTCAGTTTTAGAGGTGAATAAAGTACCAGTTTGTCTTTATAGGAACTGCGTGTCTTTCAAATGTAGAAAGTTTCCAGCCCAATTCACCATTATTGATTCCTCATTATTCATAGAGGTGCACCTTGATTCTGCAAGAGATGTTCCCACAGCCTGTCTCAGAATACGAAAGCTGATATATGATGGTATTAAAAAATGTAGTGATGTTCTCCGTTATCATAGTTTGAAGCTCCTCAAAGATGGCTTTGCCTGTTCTAATAAATCTTGCAAAGGTGTGGCCACACCATATGATGGTGACCCTAACCTGGCATCATGTACCAGCTGTTCTACCGACATGGACCTTACCTCTAATCACACTGTATGGATTGCAGAGGAAAGAAAGTATTCAAATGGTATGTTTGTAGTTTACATGTTATAATAGCATCACAATTTGTACCATGAGTGACAGCGTTGTTAGGAAGTGGAGTACTTTTACATGTACATGCACTTGTCTGTTTTTATGAATTTTTGTATTCTTCATCACCTATATACATTATCACATGTTTATTTCTGTCTTTCTTCAGATGATACTTTTACTCATAAAAATATACTCAGTGCTCTTAAAGACGTGGTGGATTGGAAGTCACTGGGAACCCAACTACATATTAGCCTTACAAAGATAGAAGAAATTGATATTAATAATCGCGGACAAGTTGCAGATTGCCGACGCCATCTTATTCAGTTCTGGTTGGAATCAGACACGTCATGCTCCTGGAAGAAGCTGATTGATGCCCTCTCATCCTGTGACCATGTGGTCCTGGCTAAACATTTAAAGACATTGTATCGACTGTAGCATATTTAGAAGTAGCAATGGTGTGTTTGTAGCATGGAGGTAGTGTAGTGTTGGAGTGTTGTGTGATATGGTGTTCTAGCTTAGACTGTTAGTACATTTGTAGCTATAAATAGTTCAACTGATGAATGTACATGTATGTATGATGATGATGTATTACAATGTACATGTGTTTACATATAATGATGTTTTGTACACCATGGGCAAAAGTGTGGTCTGTGGCATGTAACCATGGTGCCAATGTATGGGAATTACCTACCAGGATTTATAATGTCATCTGTGTGCTACCAGACTACCTACTGGAGCATTCTGTACTGGAGCCAACATAATCTCCAGCTAATCATTAGAGCATAGATATGTCAAGTAAGCATTGTTTTTTTATCTGCCCATTCAAATACGACTAAAACTATTGTAGCTGCTCCTTGATGCATATGGGCCGTGTGCCCTCAGATCCAAAGCTGATTGGTTGACATGGAGAAGTGCAGAAGCTGAGAAACATGACTTCTGCAGGAGGACACAAAAATGGTGTGCACCCATGTGACTCCTGCACACTAGCCTATATATTCTAGTTGTGTAGGATACAAAAAGCATAACCCCTAAAACAGTGACCAATTTCTCAAGACCAGGACTGAGGTCAACCAATCTCTCAAGACTTTTGTATGTAAAGGTACTGCGGCCAACAATGATGCACTTGTGGCTTTCTCTATTGGAATTCCAGTCAAGATGAGTGTTAAATTCACTTTGTTGTTATAGAACATGCTTTCCTGCACTGAAACATTGACCTCATAAATGCTCCACATTGTGACAGATCCTCTACATGTAACTAGATCCTCTGGGTCACCATGGAGCCAACTGTAAGCATGGCAGTGACCATATCAACACAACAGGCTGAGGAAACACAACAGGCTGAGGATTATCTAAGCTACCTCCTACAGGCACACTTGCCTCAGGGTAATTGAAGCTGGTTTCACATGTCCTCAGTCGCGTCCCACTAATGTGTACTTGTTCCAGACTGCTGGGGAATGTGACAAGCCTGCTGCTTTTAACCTCGCTGTTCCATCACTGCTAAAAATCTTGGAAGTGGATCTGACTTGTGGGTCTGCATAGCTTTTTATGATGCCAATGCCATCAAATGGACTGGGTGAGCATAACACATAAAGCTGAGGCTTACTGTTGTTGGGGCAAGGGAGCACAGAAAGCCTTCCTCTGGTGGCTGGCTGCATGTCTTGCCACAACGTCATGTGGTCACGGCTTGATAATCTTTACTAGTATTGTCACCTTAACTTAGTGTGGCCTGCAGCTAGGGCCATTATATCATGTCTGGTGTCGTCTGAAGCTAGCCTCTGCATAGTTATTTGATGCTTGTAAATTTCGTTGTGTAAAAAAAAAACGTTAAGAAAAATACTGAAGAACGCACACTACTAAGGCAGAAGCTTAATGGCCTTAGAGAAGTTCTATCGATCCAACAAATGTTATCATGTGTGGTTCAGTTCTCAGGTTAGACAGGCGCTCTTCTAGATTATAATCTTATGCCAAGGTGTGTATTAGAACCCACATCTAACTTTATAGCGTAAAATATGCATGTATTAACACATGCAGCTACATGTAATCAAATCATTGACATCTTACTGGCTTAAGCTTATGTGCACGTGGAGAGCTACATTAGGTATTATACTATACAACATCCAAAGACCTGTACCATCTATACTGTACCGCAATAAATTATGCTGAATAATATACAAATGTAAGTTGGCTATTAATCTAATGTGGTAAAAATTAAAATTTGCGCGTCAATTAGGCATCTGTTTACTCGATTGATGGAGCTCTATTACAGTGGGAGTGCTTCCTAAAGGATGGGATTCCATTGCAGGTAAGACGTCTTAGCGCTAATATAGGTTGTTGTTTGTGCCTGACTTCCTGCATGCTTCCTGGTACATCCGCCGGGTGAGGGTATTGTTATAGCTATTGGCCTAAAGGATTGAGTTTGAGACAAAATTAAGTGTCTGATATTTTCACGCAACTCACTGGAGAACACGGGACTAATAGTTGTACACATTTGGTAAACATACTGTAGGCCCAATACCGCTACACACTTGGTGAGCTGAGCCAGTAAAGTATATCGATCGCTGTGCCTAGACGGGCCACACCCAACTTCATCATTGAATGACGATGTAGGTCTGTCTGGTCTACGAGACTATTTTGGTGAGTACAATAAATGATAACTCATCAAAATCAAATGATGATTGTTTTAATATTGATTATTAAGTTTAAACCTGGAACAATTCTTCTAGACCCTAGCTACCATCCTCACTAGAGAGATATTCACCCCCATATACCTAATTAATATAATTGTCGAAATGTCAGTTTTTTGATTTGCTAGCATCCGTTTGTGCTCTGATGGTTACATTTAGCATATTAGTGATAACACATCCCCTGGTTGGATAAATATTGGCCAACTAATTTTATGTGCAATTGATAAACATACATGTACATGTGTCTTTATTATACCGATTTGGTGACCCTACATTGTAGTGAAGGGTTAATGCTAATTTGGGAAAACAGTTTTCAAATGATTAGCACAGTCTACATGTGATGCATTGTATTTGGTGAACACACCCACATAATTAGTTTGTTCGATAATCAAATTCCGAAGTTATTATACGATACACAGCAGCAGATACATACTCACAACTAAAAGGCACTACAATTACTATCTGTCTCTTAAGTTAATTGGAACCTGTAATTGTCCAAACTGTTGTACACATACATGTACACAATTTGGAGAACACATGTATTGTACACAATTATTGAACACAGTAACTGTACACAAGTCTGGTGTACATACAATATTGTTGGCTTAATTATAGCTCACAATTGATTAACTTAGCCCAATAATTTGTTACAATTCATAAACAATTGGTGAACACTCGCAAATTATGTGCGCAATTTTAATAGGAAAAACGTAGTACATGTATAGGTTCATACTTTTACCATTAAGCATATTCAGTTGATAACCTATTGGGTTAACTAACTTGTACTTGTGGTCAAGAATTATGTAAACTGTGTGTCCACCAATAGCATATAATTTTTAAACACACCATGTACATGTAGAAGCAATAAATTTTCCACAATTGGTGAGCGTAGCATTCACACAATAATTGTACAATACACTGTTGGCGAACACAGCCTATGAAGTTTCCCTAATTGGTGAACCCATATAAGTAACGCACACTTCGCACAATTCTTAACCACGGCAAAAATTAACCCAATAGGTTTTTAACTACTTGTTCACAGTTGTGAAATTATTTGTAAATATACAATCGTGTCTAGACACATGTACATGTCTAAATAGTTTATTAACCCTGCATACATGTACTGGGTGAACACACACAAATACAATTATTGGTGACGTCACCTACATGTATGGTGAACACAGCCTTTGTGAGCGTTACAATTTTTGGGTCAATTTGAGATAGAAGACCATGATATTTTAATTTGACTGCAGACTATGATTCAACCATTGTGTTAAATCATTGTGTGTGTGTGTGTGTGTGTGTGTGTGTACATTTGTACAATTATTAACTTCTAGTAATTTATAATTGTACAAATGCAAATGTACTAAACTGACATTAACACAAATGATGCACCTGACCAAGGTGGTGTTTAGCAACACAGTGGTATGCCCTGGTTTAGTTTTGTCTGGACACTAGCCAATGTGTCTAACAATTATACACAGGTACATGTACTTGTGCACGACTGGTTAACTGGTGAAAATTGTCTAAATGATTTTACACACAGTAATTAGTGAACTAATAATTGCTTAACATTGACACATTAAATTTACATTCATAATGGGTGAGCCTTTAAGAATTTTTTTTTACACAAATGGCCACAGTAATTTATAAGCTTAACAATGTGATACATTGTATACTATTGTACAAGTGTGCATGTGTATGTCTAATAATAGCTGATAATGAATTGTACACATTTATTGAACACAGTAACTGTACACAAGTCTGGTGTACATACAATACATGTATTTTATGTGTAGGCTTAATTATAGCTCACAATTGATTAACTTAGCCTAATAATTTGTTACAATTCATAAACAATTGGTGAACACTCGCAAATTATGTGTGCAATTTTAATAGGGTAAACTGTACTACATGTATAGGTTCATACTTTTACTATTTAGCATTTTCAATTGAAAACCTATTGGGTTAACTAACTTGTACTTGTGGTCAACAAATTATTTAAACTGTGTGTTCACCAATAGCATATAATTTGTAAACATACCATGTACATGTAGAAGCAATCATTTTCCACAATTGGTGAACTAGGATTGGGTAATTGAATTTTGTGTTGGTGTTGACATGTACATGTACATCTGTAACACTATCCAAAGAATAAAATATTATTTTAATATTACATAGTACATTCATTTTTGTATTCCCTGTAATGATGTTATTAATGTAATTATATAATACATGTACATGTATGTAAAGGAGTTATGTACAATTATTATGATACAGTGTTGAAATCATGATTTCTACAAGTAAATAAAAACATTCTGTAACGAGAGAGTTGTTGGTATATAGGATTGACCGCAATGGTGGTGTAAAAAGCATGGAAACAAGAGTGACAGAAATTTTACTGGAAAATTGAAATAGGCCTATATTTAGCCCATTACTCAGGCATGCGCTGTTATTTTGTGAGTGTGCTAAATATAGGCCTATTTCAATTTTCCAGTAAAATTTCTGTCACTCTTGTTTCCATGCTTTTTACACCACCATTGCGGTCAATCCTATATACCAACAACTCTCTCGTTAGAGAATGTTTTTATTTACTTGTTTCATAAGTTTTTTTCACCCTGTCAGCAGTATCGTAGTCAATAATCAAATATCTTTAATTATTTTCTCGATTATTATTATTATTTTTTTTATAAGAATTAGTAGAATGTATGATGTGTCCTCGCCCGCGCCCTCTTCTTCTTCTTGGATGTCCTCCTCCCCGGCCTCCTCGCCATGCTTGTTCTGGCCAGGTGAGGCGGGACAGGTTTGCAGTAGCCATGCAAGCCAGGAGGGAAGCACTGCTGGTGGGGGGGAGGGGGGGGGGGGGGGGGGGGGGGGGCAGCGCTGGTGGTGGTGGTGGTAGCACTGGTGGTGGTGGTGGTGGTGGTAGCACTGCTGGTGGTGATGGGAGCAGCACTGGTGGTGGTGGTGGTGGTAGCACTGGTGGTGGTGGCACTGGTGGTGGTGGTGGTGGTGATGGGGGCAGCACTGGTGGTAGTGGTGGCGGGAGAGCAGCGCTGCTTCAGGAGGTGGCAGGGTGAAGGGGAGAGGAGTCAGAGGATGAATGTAGTCATCCTCTTCCTCCTCTGACACCTCATTGGTGAAAAAACCTCTGAGGTCTTCAGCTGCCATCTACATGTACGTGACAGAGAGTATGATTAAATTCAAGCAAAGTGCAAAGCCTAGAATCAACATAGTATTTTTAATTTTTACCTCTTTTTGCAAAGTGCACTATTCAGCGCGTGAGTGACTTTTATACCTTGCAAAGCCTTAATACATGAGTAGACTGCAGCGCTATTGGTCCAATTCCATCATATAAATAACAGGAGGGAAGGGGTGTATGTGTGTCAGTTGCGCTAAAAATCTATTGGTCAAATTTGATCCAGTAAAAATGCTCCCATCTAAACATGGAGGCATGCAATGGGCTATTCCAGTTTAAAATTGTACAGGGGTACTGATGACATACTCTGCATACCTCCGGATAACCACTAGTATTCTAAGATTACTAGCTATTATCCGGTGGTATGCAGATTAGTCATCAGTACCCATGTACGATTTTAAACTGGAATAGCCCAATAGATTGATAGTGTGGGAACACATGATGTAAAATACATGGCTCAGTGTAGATCGATAAGTAAGAAAGGCTTATCAGATTAAAACAATAGACACTACTGTACACACAGTTGAGTCACTATGCATGCTTAATTACATGTGAAGTGAATTGTTTTGTGCAGATCCGTGCTGTGGATAGTCGGGCGGGCCCTACTACCGCGTTTGGTCAGGTAGTAGGGTGACAAGCCCGACCAAACACGGTAGTACATGCACAGCTTTTTAATGTTAATTAATACAACATGCCATAACATGCCTTTGGGTGGTAGCGGTAGTTCTGTGACCCCTGCGGTACACTGTAATTCTACAAAATGAAAACACATTTAACACAGTGTTCTAGTTGCACTCAATTATGGCAGATTGGTCCTATAATTATGAGCTAAGCCTATTTCTGAACACTTAAAAATTGTGTGTGCAATTTTTAGGCTGTGTACAGTGTTATCACATGCTATTGGCTGGTCAGGGTATATACATGTACATGTGCACTGTTTTACAATTTATTTTCAATAAAGGTAAATAAAACTTTATGTACTTATCTTCTGGATAACTTTTCTCACTTTGACGCATTAATATTGAATTAATTACTTATTTTTATAATTATAATTACATGTATATACACCCGCAGGAAGTGGAACAATACAAAACATTGCTGGCAACTAGCTATGAATGTTTGCAATCAACAAGACATGTGTTCAGCATTGTGAGTCACTTGCTCTTTCATACTTTTTGTGGTCTACAATGACATCACATGAGATAACAGATAAGCGTACTGGTTTCTATCATGGATCAGTGTATTTATAGAGTGTGCACAGTGTCTCTCATCCTGTTCAGCCATAAGGACTCATTGTTGATGTTCACCTGTTATTGCAGTTTTTTACATTTGTATTATCCACTATATTATTAGTTTCTGTTGGATCTTAATAATAAATCCTTGCTGGGATGGTGATAGATTTTAGAATAAAGTTGTTCATCTTTATTTTGTAAACTTTAATACAACACATGCATGGATAAAGTAACATTTAACTAGCTAGTCTGTAAACCTTGGATATTGGATACTTATTTTACAAATTTGTAATCCACTCCAGAACTCAGCTACAGTAGTATATGCTCATGAAAATTACCGATCTATTTATAAACATCATGAGACACAATTACAGTGTACATGTAAATGGTACTTCTATTGTTTTATTTTTAAGGCTATTAAGAAAATTATACAGGGTGATTGAAAAGTCATGCAAAATCTTTGAATTGGTATAACTCCAGAACTGAACAATAAAAATTTTTGCTGTTTAAACCAAAAAATATACCAATGACCAGCTTAAAGTTATTGATGAGAAATTATTGCTCAGTTCTTTGATCAACACACCACCCAGCTGTGTTGTGTTGAATGTTGATCAAAGCATTGTCAAGGTGTTAATAAACTGAGCAATAATTTTAATAATTACTCATCAATAACTTTAACATTTAATCTCACTTCATCCCACGCATTGTCCTACGCGTAGGACGCAAGTTAACATTAATTTTTTAGCAAACTCATATGATCAAAGAACAAACCAAAATCTCATTGTACTGTAGAAATGGTTATTAATTCAGAAAATATTTTTACTTTCTTGCAATTCTTAAAAGATTGTCAAATACAATCAATACTGCATTGCTAAAAGATGTACATGTATTTGCGGTAAATTGCAAAGCAACTTAAAGTACTAAAAAGTAATGTTGGGAAGATCAGAACAACATGTTGAAAGTAAGACAGGTCTTTTGCACTAAGCATATAAAAAAGTACATTGTAGATTTGGAAATTGCTAGCTCCACAAGCTTATGAACAATAGGTATTTGTCAGACACATGTTGCGGGAATAGCCAAGTGAATGGACAAAATCTTGAAAACGTACAGTGTCTTTTCAGTAAAAATGGCAAAACCAATTAGAGTACAAACACTGCCATTCAATGTATATAATAGCACACACATCATGCTTAAAAAAATATTCAAAACACGTTATACTTTTCGTATTTTTTTCTGTGACAATTAAATTCTCTACATAATGTATTTTAAAGAACCGTATTATTAGCATCGTGTAACCAAGGGTGTGATTTAAAAAATAGACTGACAATTGGTAAATTTAGCACGATCAACACATCAAACAGCAGTAGAGAAATGGATGCCAAAAACTGCATGTCTACATGTATTTATAATGAATTTTCAAATATTGGTCCTACGCGTAGGACTTGAACCTGGAGAATTAAGGTTAAGCTGGTCATTGGTATATTTTTTGGTTTAAACAGCAACATCTTTCATTTTTCAGTTCTGGAGTTATACCATTTCAAAAATTTTGCACGACTTTTCAATCACCCTTTAAAAACGTAATCACATTTGTTCAGCCTAGAGACATAATATTTTATTCCATTAATGAGGCCAGGGGAGCACCATCATCAAATCCCAGCAGCCCACTTCTCCATTTGATGAGGCTCACTGCTCCAACCCCAGCAAATGATTAATGTACATGCATGTTTCTGAAGATATTCTCTGTATCTGCATCATTGGTACACTACATGTACATGTGTACTCATAATTCTACATATGTACTGTTGTACATGTATGTAGAGTTTTTTCCCATGCTACTGACTTACTGTACTACTTTCACAAGTTGTATTAGTGTGAGTGTTCACCAAGTACATGTATGTTAAATGATGAGGCTGAATTCACTAAACTGTACTACATGTATAGGTTCATCATTTTACCATTTAGCATATTCAGTTGATAACCTATTGGGTTAACTAACTTGTACTTGTGGTCAACAATTATGTGAAGTGTGTGTTCACCAATAGCATATAATTTGTAAACACACCATGTACATGTAGAAGCAATCAATCAATTGGTGAACTTAGCAATAACACAATTGGCAAACCACACAATATTTGTAAAATACACCATGTACATGTAGAAGCAACAATTGGTGAACTTAGCATTAACACAATTTATTGTAATAATTGTACAATACACTGTTGGTGAACATAGCCTAATAATTACATACACACAATTTGTGAACATTGGCCCAATAATTTTACACAATCAGTGAAGTCTCCCTAATTGGTGAACCCAAGCACATTATAGTTGTTACAATTGATGAACACATGCAAAACAGCCTGATAATAATTGTCCACAACTGCTGTACTTAGAAGACTTGTAGATTTAATTATTGGGGTCCACAGCCTAATAATTAGTGAACACATGGACTGTGGTGATGTTACACAATTGTTGAACACTGCCTAGTAATTAATAATTGTACAAATGTACATAACTGACATTAACACACACACACACACACACACACACAGAATGATTTAACACAATGGTTGAACCATAGTCCACGGTCATAAAATACCATGGTCCATGCACTAGTACATGTAGATACATGTAGTTTGTGATAAACCTTTTCACTAGTTATTTACTGCAATCATTAACTACATAATGATGATATATTTCAGTTGCATACAACTATTAATTATCGCACCGTGTTAGTTAAATTATTCACACACTGTGAATAATTTCGCTGCCTCGACCCCATGTATGTATTGTACAATACACTATTGGGGTACACAGCCTATAAAAATTGCATGCACACATTTTGTGAATACATGGACTGCATTTATTTTACACAAGTGTTAACACAGTATAATAATTAATAATTGTTCAAATGTACATAACTGACATTAACACAAATGATGCATCTGACCAGGGTGGTGTTTGTTATGAATGTCATTTAATACCTTGGCTTTCTATAGGCCCATGTGGACTAAGCTTAATAATTGTACACACCTGGTAAGCTGGTCAACATTGACTATTACAGTAATTTGTGAACTAATAAACTGTTACACAATTGGTGAACATACATGTACATGTACATGTAGACCCAATATACATTCATAATTAATGAGCTCTTAATAATTGTGTAACACAAATGGTGAACACAATAATACGAAAACATGAAAATTATTAATAATAGAATACAAGATACAAGAGAATTAATAAATACAAAGGAATAAGTAACATACTCAAGCACATGCACACACATACATGTACAAGTCACAGCACATACAAATTCTATTCATAAGCTGATGTGGGTAGTCCAGCCCCATGAACTGCACTCCTCCATGTGAACACAATAATTATTGATGAATTGGGGAACGTTATTGGTATTTGTTATATACAACTACTGTATACAGGTGTATGTCTGATACTTGGTGAAGACAGTACGCAATTGGTCAGCATTAGGTACATGTATAAAATAATTGGTCTTATCATTTCATAATTAACATTGGCCCAATAATTTTATTGGATCTTCATATTTGTGCATCATGTAATGGTACTAATAAGTTAATGTATTAAAAGGAAAAAAAAAAGTAAATCAAAAATAATAATAATAATAAATTGCGATAAAATGATTATCTGATGACATGCACTATATTAATTACACACTCTATATAAATTACACACTACTTGTGGTGCCCATTACAGAGGCAGCATTGCCCTGCTGGGGTGCAATGGACACTCTTTGCAGAAGGAAAGGGAGAGACTGGTGGTCATGAGTGATGCTCTGCTGACGCCTGCTGATATCCGTGAGCAAAGTGAGAGCATCAGGGCCAAGGGCACCTGAGGTCTCTATTGCTACTGGGACAAAATGGTGGGATTTGGACAGCAGAGCATACTTCTCCTTCTTCCTGGCTTCAGCAGCTGTGGCTACAGCTCTAGCTTCCCTTGTGGCATCAGACATGTATGAGGCTGCAAAGGTGTCCACACAAGTAAAGTCCCAAACAAGACACTGGCCAGACTTCCATGGGGCAATGGAACAACCATCAGGTCGCTTGCCATCTGATCTGCATAGGCCAATGGGCTCAAGTGTTGATGGTACGTTTATTGGTACTAATTGCTGAACACAGCCTTATAATTGTACACAATTTGAGAACACGTTGTACAGAATTGGAGAGCACACGTGAAATAATTTTACACAATTGTATACAAGTCTGATGTATTTGTAATTATATAATTAATGTACTTGTAATTACATGGAAATGGCCAAAAGTGTACATGTACATGTGTAATTGTGTAATATTGGTGAATACACGCACACACAATGATTTAACACAGTGATTGAACCATCGTCCACGGTCAAATTAAGCTGAAATATCATGGTCCATGCACTAGTGCATGTACAGTAGATACTGTAGCTTGTGGCTGAGATAAACCTTTTTCACTACAATTTTAAAATGGTTATGATTTTATTTTTGAAAGTTTGCAATAAACATTTACTTGCTCGATGCTGTCACAGACTTTAGTTGCAGAATTGACCCAATAATTGTGAACATTATGCAGCCTATTCCATCATTGGTGAACGCTCACAAATGGAATATTTAGGCTTGTTCACCACCAATAATTGTATTTATGTGTGGGTCATTCCACGGACCCATGTTTTTTACCTAGTTATCAATTCTCCTTATAAGTATGTACATGTACACTTTTGCTTGATATATGTGTACCACAAACCTCATCAATATGAAAATGCATGTATTGTGCACTGAATATTTAATTACCATCATGACCTTTCATACTTTGCGTTGCTTTGCCTACTTCCTTGTGGGAATGAAAAAACGAACTCAAAATTATTCATAGGGGTTTACAGGATTGGCCATTATGGTAAAAATGCCCCCAAAAAGAAGGGTTGCTAGATTGTATCAGGATCACCTTAGATACCAAATCTGGTTCTGGGTGAAGTGTAATGGTGTGGTCATTACACCTTGCCAAACTAGTGACTTGATCTATTCATCACAACAGAGAACATACATGTATTCGTAGTTGACCAGGAGTTTACTTTATGAGCAACCTGTTGCACTGGTCAGCTATGAATATTATAAGAAGCCAATTCTGTTGTGATAAATAGATGAAGTCACAAGTTTAGCAAAATGATACAATCTAGCAACCATCATTTGGAAATAATTAACTTCCAAACATTACATTTTTACCAATATTGGCCAATCCTGTAAATCCCTATGAATAATTTTAAGTCATTAAATACTTCAATGTCATACAGGTCTTTAGTTAATAAAAAAATTCCCACAAGGAAGTAGGTAAATCAATGCAAAGTACATGTATGAAAGGTCATGATGGTAATTAAATATTCAGTGCTCGATGTTTTCATATCTAAGAGATTTGTGTTATACATGTATTAGATGAAAGTGTACATATCTATAAGGAGAATAATATATTAGCTCATATTGTGTAAATAAAAGTGGGCCCAATTGATGTGGAGTGACTCGTGTGTTCTCCAAGTACATAAGTGTAAATATTGAACATACATGTGTGCTCAATATACTAAGCCTCGAAAAGGTACTTAAAAAGCCTATTGGGTTAAGTTGTGCTGTGGTTAAGAATTGTGTGAAGTGTGTGGTACAATTGATAAACATGATTCCAAGCACATTGACCAGATGTTTAGCAATGCTTATGTTATGAAGTCACTTAATACGGTTTTTTGGCCTAGACATTATTGGCCAATGTGAGCTAAACCTAACGACTGTACACGTGTACATCTATCTACCTGTACACAACTGGTAAAATTGGTTAAATAATTTTACATTTGTTTATTTGTTTATACTGTAGTCTAGTAGTGCGACATGTTAATATGCTTCTTACAGTACATGTACATGTAATTTGTGCACTAAAATTGACCCAATAATTTAACAACTGGTAAACTGGTGAAGATTGTCTTAGAAATAATTTTGCACACAGTACTTAGTGAACTAATAATTGCTTAACATTGACACATACATTCATAATGGGTGAACCTTTATGAATTGCTTTTTTACACAAATAGCCACAGTAATTTATAATTGATGAAGCGTAATAATACGTATTTCTAATAACAGCTGATAATTGCTGAACACAGTAGGATTGGGTGATTAAATTTACATGTACACAATGGAACTTTACTTTAAGATTCATATCATATCACATTGTTCATCACTTTGATGTGTGTGACTGCAGTGAAAAAATAAGAACGAAATAGTAAAAAATAATAATTACTAGAAAAATTGTGACTCTAAACAGTGATTAAGTTATTTTTAATTGGTGACAACATCTTCATGTATTTCTGTTGCACACAGTTTTTTGTATTTCTGTTGCATGCAGTTTGTAACATTAACTAAATAATGTACATGTACTAATTGGATATTGCATACAACAATTATTTCACTGTTAGTTAATTATCACACTCTGTGGGCAGTATACAATATATGTAGACTATGTTCACTAATTTTGTATAATTATTAAGTTGTGCAGTTGTTCAACTTAGTGTAATAAATTGTACACATTTGTTCAAGAGTGGCTCATTAATTGTGGGCTCAGCCTATTCCACAATTGGTGAACACACACTTTACACAAGTGATGACCACAGTACACAATTAGTGAATAACCTTTCATTTATAATTGGTGACCATACAGTACACTGTAGGGGAGACCAGGGCTGGTTGTCACAATTTTCCATTATCCCGTGTATTTGAAAGTACCAATTAAATTGATGGTTATTTCATAATAAAAGGACATCATCTACCCACACTTTGGATATAGTAGTTTATTTTTAAAACCAGCTATATTTATAAAATTAATATCGGTACCATAGTGACAACCTGCCCCATGCCTGGATTGGTTGTCACACTGTTGAACTTCATTTATTATAATTACCAAGCTCAGCAGAAAGTCCTGTACTATTTATCTCTCCCATTTATACTGTTATCATATTAGTTCCAAAACATCATGACACATGTAAATAGGCACAACAATTACATGTTAATTGACACCGTTGAGGCACTTGTATCTTAGATCATCCCTGTAAAAACTTTTTTGTTTTTACGGTAGTTTCCCCAGTTCCCTTTCCTCTTCCTCTTCCTCGTGAAATAATTTCTATTTCATCATTAAAAGACATCCGGCACTGTTGTGACCACCATTCCTGTCATGACACGTTAATGTTTGTTTCCTAGAATGGAATAGGTACATGTATTTTGGTTTATGTGCCTACAAGCAAGCCTGTGTACTGTATGTATTGCTCATTATTGTAAAAACTACATGTATGCCATTCTTTGATTGCAACATAATAGTTTGTATTGAAAAACATAATTATAAAACTAGTGAGAGCTTTGATGAAACCCTGTGGTTGTTAAGGTACATATGTACAACCATGATTCCACCTTTATGAAGTTAGTTGTGGTCTAGGGAATTCCCCCCCCCCCCCCCCCCCCCCCCCCCCCCGTGTAATAATTTGCATATTTGCATAAATATATGTTCTTCTCTTCAGATTCCCAATCTTACGCATAAAAATGTACTCAATTGTATTGCAGAGGCATTCAAATGGTACGTTTATGGATTGCTATAAGTGTTGTACATTGTATTAGATTTTTAGTTTGGTATGATTACCTTGGTTGGGGCATGTGTTTGAAACTGGTATTACATGCAGTTTTCCTTTCATTAGATCTCACTTTTAATATATATGTACTCAGTGCTCTTAAAGAAGTGGTGGATTGGAAGTCACTGGGAATCCAACTACAAATTAGCCTCTCAAATTGATGTTAATAATCGTGGACAAGTTGCAGATTGCAGATATGACCTGGTTCAGTTCTGGTTGGAATCAGACATGTCATGCTCCTGGAAGAAGCTGATTGATGCCCTCTCATCCTGTGACCATGTGGTCCTGGCTGAACAATTAAAGACAAAGACATTGTGTACTCCTGTACCATAGCATATTTACAGGTAGCAATAGTGTGTTAGTAGCATGGGTCTATCTTGTGTAATGTTGATGTGGTGTATGACATGGTGTTCTAGCTGAGACTGTAGGTGCATTTTTAAGTAGACAAACTGATGAATGTACATGTATGTATGATGATGATGTATTACAATGTACATGTATTTACATATAATGATGTTTTGTACACCATGGGCAAAAGTGTGGTCTGTGGCATGTAACCATGGTGCCAATATATGGGATACCTACCAGGATTTGTAATGTCACACCAGACTACCTACTGACTAAGAAGATTACAAATGCTATCTCTTCCTCCATCCTGGGTAATTGCCTCTCTATCACCAAGATGCAGGTCCCCTATGATCTCTGGTATAGGATAGTAGCTGCACGTGAAACCTTAAAAGTCATAGGTACAGTGCCAGGGGTCCGCGTTAATAGATGTTGATTGGCTTCGTTTCCATGCAATCCCTCTATTATATGATCTCTGATTATGCGAAATAAGTTGTCTTGCAGTTATTAACCCTTTTTGACCGTAAAATTTAAAATTTGCACGTTGTAAAATGCAAATTAGGCAGCGGTTGGGTCTGTTTACTTGATTGGAGGAGCTCTTTAACAGCGGAAGTGATTCCTATAGGACGGGATTCCATTGTAGGTAAGACCTGATCTTGGCGATAATATATTGATGGGTTAAATTGTTTTTTGTGCCTGGCTACCGCATGTATGTTGATGAACGCTCACAAATGGAATATTTAGGCTGTGTTCACCATAGTTCACCAATAATTGTATTTGTGTGTGTTCACCAAGTACTTGTATGGACGCTTAGTAAATTGTGTAGATATTGATATTGAACATACATGTGTTTAGACACATGTATGTTCAATATATGGTAAATTTCACAACTGTGAACAAGTAGTTAAAAACCTATTGGGTTAATTTGTGCCGTGGTTAAGAATTGTGCAAAGTGTGTGTTACCAATATATGGGGTCATGGCAGGGAAAAGGGACCTAGTGCATATTATAAACATTTTCTAGGAAGGAGCATCTAAATTGATGCATGCAATAAAAATGTCCAAGTAATTAAAAAATTCAGGCCACTGTAACTCCATGATGGACAGACTAATTTCCAGTGCGTAAGAAAAAAGTTGTAGAGGACATAAGTGTCTCTTTGAATATGAAACTTTAACAACATGTACATGTACATGTTGTGCTGCTCATATAATACATATAATTTGTAAAGATAGAACCAATAATTTTGTGCAATTGGTGACCTTAGCCTTAAGCATCTTGGTGAACCACACATTATATGTATATGTACTGAACACAACCATACATGTACATGTACATGTACACACAATTTGTGAGCCATTTGTACATGTATTTGTGTACATACATGTTAATGCATGTAGTTTACAATTCCACACAATTTAACTTTACATAATTAGTGGTGAACCCAAGCACGTTATACATGTAGTTGATACAATTGAGGAACACAATTCCAAGCACCAGGGTGGCATTTACTTATAATACAATTTTATGAATGTCACTGTATTTGGCCTAGACATTGGCCAATGTGAGCTAAACCTAACGATTGTACACATGTACATCTATCTACCTGTACACAACTGGTATAAATAATTTTACATTTGTTTATTTGTTTATAGTCTAGTTGTGTCAGGTGTTAATATGCTTCTTACAGTACATGTACATGTAATTTGTGATCATTGACCCAATAGTTTGACAACTGGTAAACTGGTGAAGATTGAATTTTACACACAGTAATTTGTGAACTAATAATTGAACTAATAATTGAACTAATAATGTAAACTAATAATTTAATGTGTCAAATAACATTGACACATTAAATTTACATTCATAATGGATGAGCCTTAAGAATTGTATTTTACACAAATGGCCACAGTAATTTATAAGCTTAACAATGTGGTACATTGTATACTATTGTACAAGTGTGCATGTGTGTGTCTAATAATAGCTGATAATTGGTAAACACAGTAGGATTGGGTAATTAAATTCATGTGTTGGTGTTTACATGTACATGTACATCAGTAACACTATGCAAAGAACAACATTATTATTACATAGTACATTCATTTTTGTATTCCCTGTAATGTTGTTATTAATGTACTTATATAATATATGTACATGATATGTATGTAAAGTAATTGTGTACAATTATTATTATACAGTGTTGAAATCATGATTTCTGTATGCTGTATTTGGGATAAAGTTTAATAGATTGTATAGAGCCATTATTATTTTTTTGACTATTGTGTTCTTTTTTTTTTCCCTGTAGTCACACACATCAAAGTGACGAACAATGTGCCTTTAACCTCGTTTCCAGGTTTCCTACTGCTGAATATAGGAACTGCTTGAAGTCTGCATCCTGTCTGGTGGGTATTGACCTTGAGTTTTCCTAAGCCTGCCTCCATAGTGATTCCAGCTCATTCCTGGACCACCATCGATGTCACAATGTGATAAGATATGAATCTTCTATCCAAATCCAAATATTAAGGTAAAGTTCCATTATGCACTACACAGGACATGTATTTTTTCACATCTGTGCTTTTATAGCAGATAACCAGACCACTTTCCCGTATACTATTGTCTAGTATACGGGAAATTTTTAAAATGATGAACATCCTTGTGCACATGTAATGTCTAACACATTCACCAGTAACCAGGGATTTACCAGGGATTTACCACTCCCACCCCCTATCCACCCCCTACCCACCCCCTGGTTTGCCACTAATTTGACTAACCCACCCCCTGGTTTACATGCTAAAACTCCATGGCATACCATGCAACAGTGCAGAGGGAAGACTTTCACCCCCCTATATTTTTATATATTCCAAAACCCACCCCCTGTTGCAAACTTGGCGGTAAATCCCTGGTAACACACGTACTTTACACAATTATTAAACCTACTCAGATCTGCTGTACATGCAATATTATTTTCACTAAATTGTGTCAAACTACACGTACAGTATATGCTTGTACATGTACATGTAGGTAATTTCGTAATAGTGAACATTACTTTTACGGTGTGTGTGTGTGTGTAAGCTAATTTAGTTGAAATCCTATTGTGTAATGTTTACCATGGTCAGCGATTGTGTGAAGTGTGTGCTTACCAATATATATATACATGTACAGGTATAATGTATATCATAACAGACATGTAGCAGTGATAAATGGTTGAACTTAGCTTTACATGTAAGTATTGTTCAACACACTTGAGTGCAAGTGAAGCACACAATGATTGTGCAATACACTATTGGTGAACACAGCCTAATAATTGCATACAGTACATGTACTGTACTCATTTGGGAAGGATGGACCAATACATATGAGCCATTTGTATTTTTGTGCATACGTTATGACAATACTTTGTAATTACACACAGTAAGCAGTGGCCCAATAATTTACATAATCATTAAAGTCACCCTACATGTATATACAATGTAATTGGTGAACCCAAGCACATTATAGTTGTTACAATTGATGAACACGTCCAATGATATCAACACAACATGACAATAATTGTCAAACCTTATTCCCTTGTAGTGAGCTATGCACTCCGCTCTCATGTGCTTCCCTTCATGCTGCTGTCCTGTGCATTCGTGGAAGGTCATCACATCACCCTATTTATGAACATGACCTTACCCTCACCACTGTTGAGGGTAAGATACCATCCTCTGTCTAAATTTTTGTTCCAGCAACATCACAAAATTTCATTGATTAATCATGTGCATACAAATGTATGAACTACACACAGTTTGTGAACATTGGCTAAATAAAATTTTAATGTCTGTAGATGTGTTAGTAAATTATTCACAAACTGTGGGCAGTGATGTACGATTATTAGGTTGTGTAACAAACACAGTTGTTCACCTTAATGTAATGATTGAACACAATTGTCTCAGATTGGCCCAATAATTGTGACCTCAGCCTAGTCCATAACTGGTGAACATACTCTGTACACAACGGTACACCACAGTACACATTGGCTGAATAATTCAATTTCTGATTACACAATTTATGCACACAACAAAATTTGTATATGTACATGTATATGCACACTGTAATTCTATAATATGAAAACACAGTGTTCTAGTTGCACTCAATTATGGCGGATTGATCCTATAATTATGAGCTACATGTAAGTCTATTTCTGAACACTTAAAAATTGTGTGTGCAATTTTTAGGCTGAGTACAGTGTTATCACATGCTATTGGCTGGTCAGGGTATATACATGTACATGTGCACTGTTTTACAATTTATTTTCAGTAAAGGTAAATCAAATTTTATGTACTTATCTTCTGGATCACTTTTCTTTGTCTTTTAAAAATTTCTTTTCAATTTAATGTAAGCTTGACACATTAATATTGATAGTTTGTTTACTTATTTAATAATATATATCAAATCTACACCCACAATATCTAAAGAAGTGGAACAATACAAAACATTGCTGGCAACTAGCTATGAATGTTTGCAATCAACAAGACATGTGTTCAGCATTGTGAGTCATTTGCTCTTTCATACTTTTTGTGGTCTACAATAAGATATGAGATAACAGATAAGCGTACTGGTTTCTATCATGGATCAGTGTATTTATAGAGTGTGCACAGTGTCTCTCATCCTGTTCAGCCATAAGGACTCATTGTTGATGTTCACCTGTTATTGCAGTTTCTTACATTTGTATTATCCACTATATTATTAGTTTCTGTTGGATCTTAGGAATAAATCCTTGTTGGGAATTGGTGATTGATTTTAGAATAAAATTGTTCATCTTTATTTTGTAAACTTTAATACAATACATGCATGATCACAAGCTAGTAGAGTTCCACATTGTAGATAAAACCATTCTCCCACCTAGGTGGTTGCAAAGCTAGCTGCTGTATACAAGTGATAACTTATTGACCTAATAATGGGCGAACACAGTCTAACAAATTGTAATATTGAAAAACATTGCCTTATTCAAGTTCTCAAATGTTTTATCATACATGTATATTAGAGAACTTGAATTACTTGTAATTTTCTTACACATGTACATGAAGTATTTTACATGAACATTTGGACTGACTTAAAATTGTTTAATTCAGACTTATAATGTGTTGCAATTCATATTCACGTGAAAACTGCCTACATGTGCACAATGTATGAACACAGCCTAATGCATGTACATGCATGTATGTACTTGCAATTATACAATACATGCAGTTAAAATTAAAATTACAATTAAAATTACAATTAATTAACAATTCATGAACACTCACAAATTGTGTGCACAATTTTTATAAAGCAATTTTTAGGCCATGTACACCAATAGTTCACAAATTGTATTTTTATTGTGTGTTCACCAAGTACATGAACATGTATGAGGCTGAATTCAATAAGTTATAGTACATGACTGTATACATTAATAATTTAATTTTTCTTTCTTTAAAACCATTCCAGCTAAAGTTGATCATGTCAATAGGAAGAAGACAATGAACAAGGAGAAATATTGGTCTGAGTATGAGAAATGACCGGAGCATTTTGAGGTGAGTTTCACTATTGTGAACAAAGTAGTTTAAAACCTACTGAGTTAATTTTGTGTTGTGGTGTAAAGTGAGTGTTCGCCAATATCATTATATTTAGACTGTACACTATGTAACAGAATTGGAGAACACATGTATTATATACACAATTATTGAACACAGTATCTGTACACAAGTCTGGTGTACATTCAATATTTTACATTTTACATGTAGGCTTAAATATTGCTTACAATTGATTAATTGAACCTTTTATAGTAATTTGTTACAATTCATTAACAATTGGTGAACACTCACAAATTGTGTGTGCAATTTTTATACATGTAGGCAAAATAATTTATTTTTAGGCCATGTTTACCAATAGTTCACAAATTGTATTTTTATTGTGTGTTCACCAAGTACATGTACATGTACATGATGAGGCTGAATTCACTATGCTACAGTACATGACTGTATAGGTTAATAATTTTAATGTTTCAGTGATTTGTACTGTGGTCAGCAATTGTGTAAACTGTATTCACCAATAGCGTAGACATACATGTACATGTACATGTAGAAGCAATAATTTTGCACAATTGGAGAACTGTATCATGGATCAGTGTATTTATAGAGTGTGCACAGTGTCTCTCATCCTGTTCAGCCATAAGGACTCATTGTTGATGTTCACCTGTTATTGCAGTTTATTACATTTGTACATGTATTATCCACTTTCTGTTGGATCTTAGGAATAAATCCCTGTTGGAAATTGGTGAGAGATTTTAGAATAAAATTGTTCATCTTTATTTTGTAAACTTTAATACAATGCATGGATAAAGTAACATAGTCTGTAAACCTTGGATATTGGATACTGTGGTACATTGTATACATGTAACACAACAGCATAACTTAGCAGTGGGGCTTCACAGCTGCAATAGCTGGTTTAGTAAAGCCTAGTTTAATGTCATAAAATTGTAATCCTCTCTAGAACTCAGCTGCAGTATATGCTTATGAAAATTACTGATCTATTTATAAACATCATGAGACACAATTACAGTGTGCACATGTAAATGGTACTTCTATTTTTTTATTTTTAAGGCAATAAAATTATACAGGGTGATTGAAAAGTTGTGCAAAATCTTTGAATTGGTATAACTCTAGAACTGAACAATGAAAATTAAAACAACTGTTTAGTATACCAATGACCAGCTTAAAATTATTGATGAGTAGTTATTAAAAATGATTGCTCAGTTCTTTGATCAACATTCAAAACAGCCCAGCTGGGTGGTATTGAATGTTGATCAAAGCATTTTCAAGGTGTTAATAAACTGAGCAATAGTTTTTAATAACTATTCATCAATAACTGTAAGCTGGTCATTGGTATATTTTTTGGTTTAAACAGCAAAATTTTTTATTGTTTAGTTCTGGAGTTATACCAATTCAAAGATTTTGCACGACTTTTCAATCACCCTGTATATTATTTCAAAAACGTAATCACATTTGTTCAGCCTAGAGACATAATATTTTTATTCCACTAATGAGGCCAGGGGAGCACCATCATCAAATCCCAGCAGCCCACTTCTCCATTTGATGAGGCTCACTGCTCCAACCCCAGCAAATGATTAATGTACATGCATGTTTCTGAAGATATTCTCTGTATCTGCATCATTGGTACACTACATGTACATGTGTACTCATAATTCTACACATGTACTGTTGTACATGTATGTAGAGTTTTTTCCCATGCTACTGACTTACTGTACTACTTTCACAAATTGTATTTGTCTGTGTGTTCACCAAGTACATGTATGTTAAATGATGAGGCTGAATTGTACTACATGTATAGGTTCATCATTTTAGCACTAAGCATATTCATTTGAAAACGTATTGGGTTAACTAACTTGTACTTGTGGTCAAGAATTATGTTAACTGTGTGTTCACCAATAGCATAATATTATAATTCATAAACACACCATGTAATGTACATGTTGAGGTGAACTTAGCATTAAGTATCATTCAACACATTTGGTGAACCTCACAATGTAATAATTATATAGGGGTACACAGCCTATAAATTACATACACATTTTGTGAAACATGGACTGCATTTATTTTACACCAGTGTTAACACAGTATCATTGTACAAATGTATATAACTGACATTAACACAAATGATGCATCTGACCAGGGTTGTGTTTAGGAACACAGTGGTATGAATTAACCATTACAGTCATTTGTGAACTAATAAACTGTTACACAATTGGTGAACATACATGTAGACCCAATAATTTAGCTGTACATTCATAATTAATGAGCTCTTAATAATTGTGTAACAAAAATGGTGAACACAATTATTGATGAATTGGGGAACACTATTGGTTATTGTTATACACAAGTATACATGTGCTTGGTGAACACAGTACACAATTGGTCACATTGGGTGCATGTGGATAATTGGTCTTAACATTTCATTTTAACATTGGCCCAAATTATAGTAGTCAACTTGGCTACATGACATGTATGTAATGGTACAAATTGTTGAACACAGCCTTATAATTGTACACAATTTGAGAACACGTTGTACAGAATTGGAGAGCACACGTGAAATACAATTGTTGAGTATAGTAATGATGTACATGTTCATGTACATACATGTACATGTATGATGTTTTACATGTAGGCTCAAACAGCCTAATAATGTTAATGTTACAATTTTTGAGCATTGGCCAGATAATTCAATTGTGCTATGCAATGTGCATGTACTTGTAATTACATAATTGATGGAAACGGCCAATAATGTACACGTGCATGTGTAATTGTACAGGGTCATTTCATATCAGTACAGGGAGGCAATTGCACCTCACCTTTCAAATTTCGTTCAAACTTTACATACATGTTGGTCTTCATATATGTTGACATTTATCCATTATTTATGTTAATAACCTTAATGGTTTACACGATACGCAACGATGAATAATTGATTAGTTTGCTTATAATCTCAACTTTGCTATGCTATGACTTGATCCACACTATGAGCACAGTGACATGTTTGGTATCAAATCAGAGGCCATGATACCTAGAATCCATCTATAATATGCATTTTTGTCGGAAAGGAAAGGGTTAAACAAAAAATAGGTTTATATACCAATCTGCATAGTTACTGTGTCAAGAAGGTTGATAATCATATTTTTTATTTAATCACATGAAGTGAAAACTTAAACTTCACCTTTTTACAAAATAAAAAAGTTGATTATCAATAACCCCTGAGAACCGCAAAATGTTTTGTACCTTGCAGCCATTTTGGGTTGATATAAATGAGAGGTCTTGCTAAGTGGGTTACGTAATAGTTTAGCCACAGTTATCAAAACATCCATTGTAATCAAAACAACACTTTGTGTTGTGCTACAAAAGAACAAATGGTCTTCTCCATGGAGATGGAGCGCGCGTCCTCTCCATGGAGCGCTAGACGCGCTGGAGAGGACCATTTGTTCTTTGTAGACCAACACAAAGTGTTGTTTTGATTACAATTGGGCTACAAAGAACAAATGGTCCGCTCCAGCGCGTCCTCTCCATGGAGCGCTAGCGCTCCATGGAGAGGACGCGCGCTCCATGGAGAGGACCATTTGTTCTTCGTAGCCCAACACAAAGAATCCTCTGTTCTTCAGTTGTACTATAAAAGTTTTATTTTAAATACCGCTACTCGCTGTAGTCTGAATCCGCTTCAATAGTGTTGCTTTAACGTTCGAAAATGTCTATCAACTGGAAGGTGTACTGTTGCGATCCTCTTAGCCGTCACAAGCGACGTATTTATGCTCGATTGCGTTTAGTTCCCGATGATTTGATCGTAGCCAATCCATCTCTTTCGATGCAAATTGGAGACAGAGCATGCTGTAATTGCTTGAATGCCATACGGAAGCTACCGCTGGAAACACCTACAAGTGAACAAGAGCAAGAGCAAGCATGCTCTAGTGCCCAACCTGGTTCTTCTGTACCAGCCGATGAAGCCATTCAAAGTACTAGTAGTGAACCTACGCCTGCTGATACGGAGGATAGCGATGCCTATGGTGATGATATGCTGCCTGCTGATGCGACGCTTTGCGATGTAAACAAAGTGCTTGGTATAGTAGGGATCTCTCCTTTTAGACGAAAGCGACGAATGTGGAATCAGACGTATGTTGGAGAAAAGTTGCAGCGAGTTGGAGATGTGCTCAAGAAGAAAGTGCTGTTTGCAGTTGGCCATGAAGAAAGGGAAACACAAGACGATGGACTGGAGATGATAAAGCAACTGAAAGAGAAGTTTGCTGTGGCATCATCAAGGAGCGAAAAACTCACTATCTTAACCATTCTGCCAAAGAGTTGGTCTGTAGCCAAAATGATGAGTGAGTTTGGAGTTACGAAGTACATGGCTAGCAGTGCAAAGAAGCTTGTAGAAAATAAAGGAGTGCTAAGCAGCCCAAACTCCAAAGCAGGAAAGACACTTAGTCAAGATACTTTGGAGCTAGTAAAGAGCTTCTATCACCACGATGATGTCAGCAGGGTCATGCCAGGGAAGAAGGATTTTGTGTCCTCCAGGAATGATGACGGAGAGAAGGTGCACCTGCAGAAGCGGCTTGTATTGTGCAATCTTAAAGAAGCCTATCACCACTTCAAAGAACTGCATCCTAATGTTAAGGTGGGGTTCTCGAAGTTCACTCAATTGCGACCAAAGGAGTGCGTGTTGGCTGGTACAACTGGTACTCATTCTGTATGCGTCTGTGTATCACATCAAAATGTGAAGTTAATGATTGCTGGAGCGAGACTGGAGGCACTCACCAAGGGTGAATTCAGGCACTACAGTGATTTTTTGGCTTTTATTCAGTGCGATCCTCCGACTGCTGATTGTGCAAATGGTATTTGTGAAGAATGTCGGGGAACAGAGCCGTTGAAAGTGGAGCTGGAAGCCATTATGGAGGAGAATGGAGTTGAAAGTGTGCAATACAGCCAGTGGGTGAACACAGACCGTGCAAATCTTGAAACCCATGTTGTTCCAGTTGCAGACTTTCTAGACCTGTTTATGGAGTACTTATTGAAGCTGCGATTGCATGACTTCATAGCCAGACAACAGGCAAAATTCATCAGTGAGAAAAAGGAAACTCTGGGGTCTGGAGAGTTTCTTGTGGTTGCTGATTTTAGCGAGAACTATAGTTTTGTCATCCAAGACGAGGTACAGAGCTTCCACTGGAACAACCTGCAAGCCACCGTACACCCATTCCTCTGCTACTACAGAGAGCTAAATGGCAACAAGCTCAACAGCATCCCTTTCACTGTCATCTCGGAAAACAAAGACCATGACTCCACAGCAGTTCACCTGTTCCAAAGAAAGTTGATAGCATTCCTAACAGACCATTTTGGAATGAAGCCGAAGAAGATTATTTATGTGTCAGACGGCTGTGCAGGACAGTACAAGAACTGCTATAACTTTTCTAATATTTGTCATCATTTAAATGATTTTGGAGTTGCAGCAGAGTGGCATTTTTTTGCCACATCTCACGGGAAGTCAGCTGCAGATGGCATAGGAGGAACAGTGAAGAGAACAGCAACCAAGGCCAGCCTTCAGCGACCTATAGATAATCAAATCCTGACACCTATGCAGTTGTACCAGTTCGTGTCATCAGATATCAAAGGAATACACTTCGCCTTTGCAACAACTAGCGAGCATGAAGAGGAGGCAAAGCTGTTAGCAGAGCGGTACTCACACTGTAGGACGGTTCCAGGAACACGATCAATGCACTGTGTCATACCTGTAACGACCAGTACAGTGGAAGTTAGACAGTTCTCCTATAGTCCAACCAAGAGAATTGAAAAAGTGTCTACAGCACTTAATGTTGAGAATCTTCCACTGTCAACAATCAAAGGGTATGTAACTGTGGCCTATGATGGGGATTGTTGGCTTGGATGTGTCACTAAGGTGAAAATGGAGGAACAAAGTGTAGAGATTTCTTTTCTACACCCTAAGCTTCCTGCCAATTCATATGTGTACCCACGGCACCAGGACATACTGGAGATTGATCCGTCGGATGTTCTAACTCTTGTTAGTCCCACTACAGCTACTGGACGCTCTTACCACCTTACTGCCAAGGAAGTCAAAGCAGCTACCCTTGCACTTCAAGCAAGAAAATAGTTTGTACTAGTGTTTGATGTGTTGTTTTGATTACAATGAATGTTTTGATAACTGTGGCTAAACTATTACGTAACCCACTTAGCAACACCTCTTATTTATATCAACCCAAAATGGCTGCAAGGTACAAAACATTTTGCGGTTCTCAGGGGTTATTGATAATCAACTTTTTTATTTTGTAAAAAGGTGAAGTTTAAGTTTTCACTTCATGTGATTAAATAAAAAATATGATTATCAACCTTCTTGACACAGCAACTATGCAAATTGGTATACAAGCCCATTTTTTGTTTAACCCTTTCCTTTCCCACAAAAATGCATATTGTAGATGGATTCTAGGTATCATGGCCTCTGATTTGATTACAAACATGTCACAGTGCTCATAGTGTGGATCAAGTCATAGCATAGCAAAGTTGAGATTATAAGCAAACTAATCAATTATTCATCGTTGCGTATCGTGTAAACCATTAAGGTTATTAACATAAATAATGGATAAATGTCAACATATATGAAGACCAACATGTATGTAAAGTTTGAACGAAATTTGAAAGGTGAGGTGCAATTGCCTCCCTGTACTGATATGAAATGACCCTACAATATTAGTGAATGCATGATATAACACATCGTCCAAGATCAAATTAAATTTCATGGTCCATGCACTAGTCCATGTAGATAGCTTGAGAAACCTTTTTCACTATTTAGAGCTGACTATTAGACTCATGTTGCAATATATATATATGTACAGTACTTCCTCGATGCTGTCACAGACTTCAGTTGCAGAGTTATCTCAAATTGACACAATAATTGTGAGCACAGCCATTCATGTGTCTAGAGACACATTATCTATTGGTAAATTTCACAACTGCGAACAAGTAGTTAAAAATGTATTGGGTTAATTGTGCCGTGGTGTAAAGTGTGTATTATGCATACATGTGTAATTTGTAACCATTGAACCAATAATTTTGTGTCATTGGTGAACTAAGCCTTATATCATACAACCAACACACATGGTGAACCACACAATATTTGTACAATGCTACATGTATTGGTAAGTGTACACGCAATTTTTGAACATTGACCCAACACAAATGAGCCATTTGTACATGTATTTATGTACATACATTATAACATACATACATGCCACACAGTTTGACCCAATAATCTTACGTGAACCCAAGCACATTGACCAGGGTGGTGTTTAGCAATACTTATAATACAATGTTATGAATGTCACTTAATACCCTGGTTTTTTGGCCTAGACATTATTGGCCAATGTGAGCTAAACCTAACGATTGTACACAGGTACATTTACCTGTATACAACTGAAATAATTTTACATTTGTTTATTTGTTTATAGTTTAGTAGGGCGACGTGTTAATATGCTTCTTACAGTACATGTACATGTAATGTACGTGTAATTTGTGTACCTTCAAAGATGATATTAATAATCGTGGACAAGTTGCAGATTGCAGATATGACCTGGTTCAGTTCTGGTTGGAATCAGACACTTCATGCTCCTGGAAGAAGCTGATTGATGCCCTCTCATCCTGTGACCATGTGGTCCTGGCTGAACAATTAAAGACAAAGACATTGTGTACTCCTGTACCATAGCATATTTAAAGGTAGCAATAGTGTGTTAGTAGCATGGGTCTATCTTGTGTAATGTTGGTGTGGTGTATGACATGGTGTTCTAGCTGAGACTGTATATAGGTGCATTTTTAGTTTTTTAGTAGACATTTATACATGATAGTGTATTGTGATGTACATGTATTTACATGCAATGATGTTTTGTACACCATGGGCAAAAGTGTGGTCTGTGGCATGTAACCATGGTGCCAATATATGGGAATTACCTACCAGGATTTATAATGTCACCTGTGCTCTACTAGACTACCTACTGACTAAGAAGATTACAAATGATACTCTTCCTCCATCCTGGGTAATTGCCTCTCTGTCACCAAGATGCAGGTCTCCTATGATCTCTGGTATAGAATAGTAGCTGCACGTTAAACCTTAAACATAGGTACAGTGCCAGGGGTCCGCGTTAATAGGCTTCGATCGTTTCCATGCAATCCCTCTATTATATGACCTCTAGTTATGCGAAATAAGTTGTCTTGCAGTTATTAATCCTATTTGACCGTAAATTTTAATATTTGCACGTTGTAAAATGCAAATTAGGCAGCGGTTGGATCTGTTTACTCGATTGATATTCGATGGAGCACTATTACAGTGGGAGTGCTTCCTAAAGGACGAGATTCCATTGCAGGTAACTTACTAAGACCTCTTGGCGCTAATATATATATAGGTTAAGTTGTTGTTTGTGCCTGACTACCACATGCTTCTGATACATGTACATGTAATAAAGAATTGAGGTGCCTCCGGGTCCAGAAAATACTATTCCTACAATTGGTCGGTTGGGGGAATCATCGTAAAAAAATGTGATGCTTGGCATGGGTGAGGGGCCTCATTAATGTAAATACCCCGGGCCTCCGTGCCGCTCTTAACGGGCCTGGCTGAGCCAGTATATCGATGGCTGTGCCTAGTCGAGCCACATCCAACTTCCACTGAATTACGATGTATTGGTCTGGTTTACGAGACTATTTTGGTTAACACAATTCAGAAATAAATAAAAGCTCCATTATGATGATTTGTTTTAATATTATTAAACCTGGAACAATTCTTCTACTTTTGATGACCCTAGCTACCGACCTCACTAGAGAGATATCTGAGATCATATATCTAACAAGTAAATAAAAACATTCTCTACGAGAAAGTTTGTGGGATATAGGATTTGATTATGACATTGGTGGTGTAAAAAGCAAGGAAACAAGGTCTTATCAGAAGGGAAAATGTCATAGTCCTATATTTAGCACATTTCTAGGGCATGTGTTGTTTGTGTGCTAAATATAGGACTATGACATTTTCCCTTCTGATAAGACCTTGTTTCCTTGCTTTTTACACCACCAATGTCATAATCAAATCCTATATCCCACAAACTTTCTCGTAGAGAATGTTTTTATTTACTTGTTTTCTTAATTTTTTTTCATACATTATATAAAAGCGAGTCCTCCAGCCGATTCTGAAGCTATTGGTGAAATTTTCATCGCTTAGAAATGTTCCTGTCCTGAGTTATGCGTTGCCAAGAAGGAGGAGAAGGAGAAGAATAAGAAGACGACCCGCCCCTTGTTCCGAGACTGGGTACGAGGACGGGCAGTACACTCTTGTTCTCAACAACCACGCGGTTCAGCGACATGAAACAAAAACGAAACTACTCATTTTTGACTTCTAGATCGATTGCAAAAACAAGCTACACGATCCGATTGTCGGGAGTGTTGTTACAGACGGGTCGCGTTTTTTTAATGACATTCATAGTCGCGGTCAAATCCTATATGACGAAACTTCCGATATATGATCTCTGGAGATATTCACCCTCATATACCTGATTAATATTTTATAAAATTAGCGCGAATGCCAGAGCCAAGCCTTACCTGTCTGTGTTTGATGTGTTTTTCATGCCTGTGTTATGTAAATTGTTTCTGAATTTAAAAAATCATTTGAAATGCCAGTTCTTGATAAGCATTTGTTTTGTGCTCTGATCGTTACATTTACATTTAGCATATTAGTGATAACACATCCCCTGGTTTGATAAATGTTGGCCAACTAATATTACGTGCAATTGATAAACATACATGTACATGTGTCTTTATTATGCAGATTTAGTGACCCTACATTGTAGTGAAGGGTTAATGCTATTTTACAGAATTTGGGAAAACAGTTTTCAAATGATTAGCACAGTCTACATGTGATGCATTCTAATTGGTGAACACATCCAAATAATTAGTTTGTTCGATAATCAAATTCCAAAGTTATTATACGATACACAGCAGCAGATACATACTCACAACTAAAAGGCACTACAATTACTATCTGTCTCTTAAGTTAATTGGAACCTGTAATTGTACAAACTGTCGAACACATGAACACAATTTGGAGAACACATGTATTGTACACAATTATTGAACACAGAAACTGTACACAAGTCTGGTGTACATACAATATTTTATGTGTAGGCTTAATTATAGCTCACAATTGATTAACTGAGCCTAATAATTTGTAACAATTCATAAACAATTGGTGAACACTTGCATATTATGTGTGCAATTTTAATAGGGTAAACTGTACTACATGTATATGTTCACCAATACATGTACATGTAGTTCACAAGTTGTATTTGTGTGTATGTTCACCAAGTACATGTATGTTAAATGATGAGGCTGAATTCACTAAACTGTACTACATGTATAGGTTCATCATTTTACCATTTAGCATATTCAGTTGAAAACCTATTGAGTTAACTAACTTGTACTTGTGGTCAACAATTATGTAAACTGTGTGTTCACCAATAGCATGTAATTTGTAAACACACCATGTACATGTAGAAGCAATCAATCAATTGGTGAACTTAGCATTAACACAATTGGTGAACATAATTTATTGTAATAATTGTACAATACACTGTTGGTGAACACAGCCTAATAATTACATACACACAATTTGTGAACATTGGTCCAATAATTTTACACAATCAGTGAAGTCTCCCTAATTGGTGAACCCAAGCACATTATAGTTGTTACAATTGATGAACACATGCAAAACAGCTTGATAATAATTGCCCACAACTGCTGTACTTGTAGATTTAATTATTGGGGTACACAGCCTAACAATTAGTGAACACATGGACTGTGGTGATGTTACACAATTGTTGAATACTGCCTAGTAATTAATAATTGTACAAATGAACATAACTGACATTAACATACACACACAATGATTTAACACAATGTTTGAACCATAGTCCACAGTCAAATTAAAATATTATGGTCTTCAAATTGTGAGCACAGCCTATTCCATAATTGGTGAACGCTCAGAATGGAATATTTAGGCTGTGTTCACCAATAATTGTATTTGTGTATGTTCACCAAGTACATGTATGGAAAATTGTCTAGATATTGAACATACATGTCTAGACACCATTGTGTGTTCAATTTTTACAAATAATTTCACAACTGTGAACAAGTAGGTAATAACCTATTGGATTCATTTTTGCCATGGCTAACGATTGTGCGAAGTGTGTGTTACCAATATATATTATTTGTAACTCCATTGAGCCAATAATTTTGTGCAATTGGTGAACTTAGCCTTAAGTGCATGAATCATTCAACACACTTGGTGAACCACACGATGTATTGTAATAATCATACAATACTACATGTATTGATCACTGAACACAACCTAATAATTGTACACACAATTTGTGAACTTTGGTCCAACACACGTGAGCCATTTGTACTTGTATTTATGTACATACATTATAACATACATACATGCCACACAATTTGACCCAATAATCTTACGTGAACCCAAGCACATTGACCAGGGTGGTGTTTAGCAATACTTATAATACAATGTTATGAATGTCACTTAATACCCTGGTTTTTTGGCCTAGACATTATTGGCCAATGTGAGCTAAACCTAACGACTGTACACATGTACAATTTACCTGTACGCAACTGGTAAAAATTGGCTAAATAGTTTTACATTTGTTTATTTGTTTATAGTCTAGTAGTGTGACGTGTTAATATTTACAGTACATGTACATGTAATTTGTGAACTAACATTGACCCAATAGTTTAACAACTGGTAAACTGGTGAAGATTGTCTAAATAATTTTGCACACGTTAAGTGTGTGAACTAATAATTGCTTAACATTGACATATTAAATTTACATTCATAATGGATGAGCCTTTAAGAATTGGATATCACAAATAGTGAACACTGCTCCGGTAATTTATAATTGATGAAACTTAATAACATGTATTTCCAATAATAGCTGGTAATTGGTGAACACAGTAGGATTGGGTAATTATCTTATCACATTGTTCATCACTTTGATGTGTGTGACTGCAGTGAACTTAAAAGTCAAAAATAATAATAAACCATTTATAACTAGAAAAATTGTGGCTCTAAACAAGTGATTAAACTTTATCCCAGTACAGCATATCGTAATTATGATTTCAACACTGTATCATAATAATTGTACACAACTCCTTTACATCATTACATCTTTATTATTTTGTACACATACGACACAAAGTAACATTTGAACTACATGTACATGTAGCTAGCCAGCAAACCTTGGATATTGGATACTAATGTCACAAATGTGTAATCCACTCTGGAACTCAGCTACAGTATATGCTACATATAATATTTTATGTGTAGGCTTAATTATAGCTCACAATTGGTGAACACTTACAAATTGTGTGTGCAATTTTAATAGGCAAAAGAATTTATTTTTAGGCCATGTTCACCAATACAAGTCCATAGTTCACAAGTTGTATTTGTGTGAGTGTTCACCAAGTACATGTATGTTAAATGATGAGGCTGAATTCACTAAACTGTACTACATGTATAGGTTCATCATTTTACCATTTAGCATATTCAGTTGATAACCTATTGGGTTAACTAACTTGTACTTGTGGTCAACAATTATGTAAACTGTGTGTTCACCAATAGCATATAATTTGTAAACACACCATGTACATGTAGAAGCAATCAATCAATTGGTGAACTTAGCATTAACACAACTGGCGAACATAATTTATTGTAATAATTGTACAATACACTGTTGGTGAACACAGCCTAATAATTACATACACACAATTTGTGAACATTGGCCCAATAATTTTACACAATCAGTGAAGTCTCCCTAATTGGTGAACCCAAGTACATTATAGTTGTTACAATTGATGAACACATGCAAAACAGTCTGATAATAATTGTCCACAACTGCTGTACTTAGAAGACTAGTAGATTTAATTATTGAGGTCCACAGCCTAATAATTAGCTGTGAACATATGGACTGCAGTGATGTTACACAATTGTTGAACACAGTCTAGTAATTAATAATTGTACAAATGTACATAACTGACATTAACACAAATGATGTACCTGACTTTTACACCTGAAGACTTAATATTTACTACAACTTAATTATTCATCAAACAGCCTAATAATATTACAATGTTTGAGCATTGGCCAGATAATTCATTTGTGCTACATGTATACATACATACATACATGTAGCACATATACACATGTGAGCACAGCCTATTTCATAATTGGTGAACGCTCACAAATGGAATATTTGTGTTCCCCATCATGGAGTTACAGTGGTCTGAATTTTTAATTACTTGGACATTTTTATTGCATGCCTCAATTTAGATGCGCCTTCCTAGAAAATGTTAATAATATGCGCTAGGTCCCTTTTCACTGCCATGACCCCATATATTGGTAACACACACTTTGCACAATTCTTAACCACAGCACAAATTAACCCAATAGGTTTTTTAACTATTTTTAACTACATGTACTTGTTCACAGTTGTGAAATTTACCATACATCAAACATACATGTGTCTAAACACATGTATACATACATACATGTAGCACATATACATGTGAACACAGCGTACTTCATAATTGGTGAACACTCACAAATGGAATACATGTATTTGTGTTCACCAATAATTGTATTTGTGTGTTCACCAAGTACATGTATGGACGCTTAGTAAATTGTGTAGATATTGATATTGAACATACATGTGTTGAGACACATGTATGTTCAATATATGGTATATTTCACAACTGTGAACAAGTACATGTAGTTAAAAATAGTATTAAAAAACCTATTGGGTTAATTTGTGCTGTGGTTAAGAATTGTGCAAAGTGTGTGTTACCAATATATGTGGTCGTGGCAGTGAAAAGGGACCTAGCGCATATTATAAACATTTTCTAGGAAGTAGCATCTAAATTGACGCATGCAATAAAAATGTCCAAGTAATTAAAAATTCAGACCACTGTAACTCCATGATGGACAGACTAATTTCCAGTGCGTAAGAAAAAAGTTGTAGAGGACATAGGTGTCTCTTAGAATATGAAAACTTTAAAAAATATGCCCAACATGTACATGTAGGTCACTTTTCACTGCCCATATTATACATGTAATTTGTAAAGATAGAACCAATATTTTTGTGCAATTGGTGACCTTAGCCTTAAGCATCTTGGTGAACCACACAATATATGTACATGTACTGAACACAACCATACATGTACATGTACATGTACACACAATTTGTGAGCCATTTGTACATGTATTTGTGTACATACATGTTAATGCATGTAGTTTACAATTCCACACAATTTGACCCAATAATTTTACATAATTAGTGGTGAACCCAAGCACGTTATACATGTAGTTGATACAATTGAGGAATACAATTCCAAGCACCAGGGTGGCATTTACTTATAATACAATTTTATGAATGTCACTGTATTTGGCCTAGACATTGGCCAATGTGAGCTAAACCTAACGATTGTACACATGTACATCTATCTACCTGTACACAACTGGTATAAATAATTTTACATTTGTTTATTTGTTTATAGTCTAGTAGTGTGAGGTGTTAATATGCTTCTTACAGTACATGTACATGTAATTTGTGTACGTTCTGCAATCATGTGTCTTTGTGGCTCTAGATGGTCATACCATCGAGGGCACATGCTCCCCACTAGACTCTGCCATTGATCTGTCCTGCTCAGCAGGCAGAAATGATTAATGTCTTGTTTGTTTGCCCTAACGTTTGTGTATGTTAATATATCTTGTATTCATTTTAAAAAAAAAGAACTAACATTGACCCAATAGTTTAACAACTGGTAAACTGGTGAAGATTGTCTAAATAATTTTGCACACGTTAAGTGTGTGAACTAATAATTGCTTAACATTGACACATTAAATTTACATTCATAATGGATGGGCCTTTAAGAATTGTATTTTACACAAATGGCCACAGTGATTTATAAGCTTAATAATTTGGTACATTGTGTACTATTGTACAAGTGTACATGTGTATGTCTAATAATAGCTGATTATTGGTAAACACAGTAGGATTGGGTAATTAAATTTATGTGTTTGGTGTTTACATGTACATGTTCATCAGTAACACTGCAGGTATTATTTTAATTAATATTACATATTTTTGTATTCCCTGTAATGTTGTTATTAACCCTTTGAACACCTGATGTGTATCTTATTGCACTGTAATGCATGGTATTGAACGAAGTGACAATCAAATGGTAAGTAGCCACATCATGAATTATTAAATCCTGGTACCGGTGAGGTGGGACTCCACAATATGCATTCAATCTGCACATTTAGAACTAACAAATCACACATGTACCCATGGTAACTGCTGACTTGCATATACAGCCATGCACTAAACCAACATATCACCTCTCCTCCAATAAAAAATGTGCAAACCTACTGTGGACCTGGGAGTACAGTGTTAACAGTTTATGTTGTGCAGTAATAATTTGCACAAAGTGATGCAAATTATTACTATATTTATAAGCACTGTCCCCACACTGCTTCTTTATCACAACTCCCAAATCCTCCCTCTTAACGATGGAGTCTAGCATGGTGTACATGTTTACCTCATCAACCACAGTTGCATCCTAGCTCTTTCACACCATGTAGTCTTTTAACATGCTTTAATTCAGAAGAGTTGAAAGAGACATCCACAGGCCTTGAATAGCAAGATGTGCATGACTTACATGTATAATAATGTCATGAGAACAGATTGTCATGCATATAATTATGCCCTTGGCCTTTAAAGGGTTGATGTAATTATATATGTATGTAAAGGAGTTGTGTAAAATTATTATGATACTGTGTTGAAATCATAATTTCTATATGCTATATTTGGGATAAAGTTTAGAGCCACAATTTATGGTGTATTATTTCTATTGTGTTTATTTATTTATTGAATCCCTGCCCTCATGTCTCTTCAGCTACCCCCACTCACAAACTTTCCCTTTTACCCACTGAACCCTATAGATTTCACCCCCTGTCCTGAAGGTCTGGTGAAATTCCCTGGTACTACCCCCCAGGGACATACAGGTTTGTTCCCCAATAACACAGGCCAATGGCAGTATTTTTAGGAACCCTCTACACCCATAACACTGCTGCCAAAGATCCCAAGGGTGGAGAGGATTATCATGGGAGGCCAACAGATGTCCATCTCCCCTCTCCAAATTACATGTATGAATTTACACCATGTACATATACAGGGATACATAGGGATACACTGTATAGATTACATGTTGCATGTGGTGTGGGCCCAATACAGAGACTGTATTGCCCTTCTGGAGTGCAATCGGGCACTCTCTGGAGAAGGAATGGTCCGGGGACTGGTGGTCATGTGTAATGGCCTGCTGACACTTATGCTAGATCATGAGTAGACCACAATGTGTGTGCTTGAATAATTACTGTGTACCTGGTAAGTAATGGTGCTTGAATAATATTGGTGGTGTTGTTGTTATCTACTATGTAGTGAAATGTTATTACCCACCTGTACTCGGGTACTATGAATTTACAATTTATATACATGTAACTCAGGGCACTGAAGGAAACAGATATGCTTGCTTCTAGTAGCTAAGCTGAACTGCCCCTGGAGGTTTGCAAAGATATGAAGATACTTAGAATAACTTTAGCTAAATAAATTGCAAAGGTCAGCAATAATGTCCCTCAAGAGGTTCTGTCGTATAACCACATCTCTTCCATGTCCTGCAGATTACTGCATGGTGGCCAAGGGAATCAAGGGTGGTTTTGGGGCAGAAAGGGCACATGACCCCACCTGAGGTGTTCAATCTCAGCCACCGTCTCAATGCAGCCTGGTATTTGTTGGACTCCAGGTACAAGCCCAAACCAACAGAGGGGATCACTGACAGCCAAGAGGCTGCATGAGGAGATTAGCATTTATATTTGTATTCATGTATTGAATTGTTGCTGCTGTTTTTATAACCTTCAGTAATTGTTTCCCTCCATCACAGTGGTACACCTCATAATGATGATACCAAGCCAGTGGACAACTTCAGGGAGAAACATAGCAGACCAACATCTGAAGACATGTTATACTTTATAATATAATGTGTGTTAGAATCAATAATGATGATTGTTTTTTTTTAAAATGAAATAGTCCATTGGACCAAGTGATGATAATGCAACAGAAGACGTCACAGTTGTTAGTAATTATATAATGTCCTAGATGAGATGCTGCAGCTGGTTGCCTCGCCCATGATAATTGGCCACAAATATCACACGGTAGAACTCACGTGACGTCGCAATCGAATTCGTGATCGGCGTGTTCTAGATCTACATGTAGTCGTTTGCTAGAACTGAGATCCCAGAAGACACGAAAGTAACGACATGGGACAGGTATGCGACTATAGATGTTTATCATCCATTACTAATACCACATCGATCCACTTACCGCACCCACTGTTAAGGAGCAAGCCAAACCAAAAGATACAAGAGCGCCCTCCAAGAGTGATGACGTAAACAGAACTATTAAGGTAGCTTTGCGTTACAAATTGCATCTATTATCTGATAATGCATGTATTAACTGACACTCATTCCACCAACTACGAAGACGCAAGCCCAACCAAAGGATACGAGAGCGCCCTCCAAGAGTGATGACATAAACAGAACTATTGAGGTACTAGTATAGTAGTCTCGTACCCAGACCCACCCTTACGTAAGCATTATCGCATAATGTATAATACTACGTAGAGAGGGTCTGGCCAATAGGTCGAAGAAAGTTGTTCTGTGCGCTGGAATGTTGGCGCGTCCAATCAGAATGTTGGAATGTGAGTGACGTAGATTATTTGAATTCCAGACTTTGAATTACGCCCACTTGATACAATATGGACTTAGACGGCATCGTTACAAGGTTACTCAAACCTTCGTGAAAACCAGCTCAATGGAGTCATACAAGGGAACGATGTCTTCATCATTCTTCCTACGGGAAGTGGCAAATCCCTTTGCTACGCTATTTTCCCGTTTGCCTTCGATGAGCTGCGTGGTTGTAAAGGTAGCCTTGCCATCGTTGTTTCTCCTCGTAGCTCTCATGTAGGACCAGGTTCGTAATTTGTAACTTAGTAGTGCTTTTTTTCATTTGTGTACTATTTTTCCTAAAGGTGACTTCACTAACTTCAAGAGGTTTGTCAGCAGTCTATGCCCTCACTCTCCAAAGCCACCTGGTGATGCCCCCACTCTCCAAAGCCACCTGGAGATGCCCCCACTCTCCAAAGCCACCTGGAAATGCCCCCCACACTCCAGAGCCACCTGGTGATGCCCTCAC
The DNA here is from genome assembly GCA_963681505.1 of Eunapius fragilis. Lineage (NCBI taxonomy): Eukaryota > Metazoa > Porifera > Demospongiae > Spongillida > Spongillidae > Eunapius > Eunapius fragilis. Next base: position 8,456,664 of record OY811972.1, on the reverse strand, counting down.
TCTCCAACGCCACCTGGAGATGCCCCCACTCCTGGTGATGCACACACTCTCCAAAGCCACCTGTAGATGCCCCCCCACACTCCAAAGCCACCTGGTGATGCCCCTACTCTCCTCAGCCACCTGGAGATGCCCCCACTCTCCAAAGCCCCTGGTGATGCCCTCACTCGCCTCAGCCACCTGTAGATGCCCCTACTCTCCGGAGCCCCTGGTGATGCCCTCACTCTCCAAAGCCACCTGTAGATGCCCCCACTCTCCAAAGCCACCTGGAGATGCCCCCACTCTCCAAAGCCACCTGGAAATGCCCCCCACACTCCAGAGCCACCTGGTGATGCCCTCACTCCCCAACGCCACCTGGAGATGCCCCCACTCCTGGTGATGCACACACTCTCCAAAGCCACCTGTAGATGCCCCCCCACACTCCAAAGCCACCTGGTGATGCCCCTACTCTCCTCAGCCACCTGGAGATGCCCCCACTCTCCAAAGCCCCTGGTGATGCCCCCACTCTCCAAAGCCACCTGGGATGCCCCCACTCTCCAGAGCCCCTGGAGATGCCCCCACTCTCCAAAGCCGCCTATAGATGCCCTATGTCATTAAATATACATAGGTGGTCCCCTGGGGGGCCACTGATCAACACATGGCTACCCTAACCCTCCAGATCACACAGCTAAGGCAACAACCTCTGCTGGCCTCTATGGTACTATATGGCCCGCACCATATTCACCCCACAATGGCAGTCTGCACCCTACCTAAGGCTACGCATAATACAGCCTGCACCCTACCTAAGGCTACGCATATACTGCCTGCACCCTACCTAAGGCTACGCATACAGCCTGCACCCTACCTAAGGCTACACATACAGCCTGCACCCTACCTAAGGCTTCACATACAGCCTGCACCCTACCGAAGGCTACTTATACAGCCTGCACCCCATTCACTCCACTGCTAGCCTAGGGCATGACGGTCGGCTCTTGCCTCCCTTAGCTACAGATAGCCAGTTGGGCCTGTGGTCTCACAAGGTGCTCTGCCTTACCCCCTTCTACTGCATGCACTTGCTATAGGTGGGAATTAACAGTTCATGTAGATTACATAATTGGATGAAGTTGTTGTTTTAAGACCTTCTATCCACTCATGAACTCTACTGTCATGGTTCATTCCAAGCTTGTTGATGATCTGTCTGGTAGCCTCATCAGAGAGACACATACCAAGCTTTTGTAACCTTGAGTACACCTAAAACAAAAAAAGGAAATCTTTGTAAATCAGTTAATTTCTACATCAATAAACTGACATTTCAAAGCCTGATACTTTTCTATCGTTACAAATCATTTTCTGCAGACATATCCAGAGCTGAACTCGTGTTCAAAGCTGATGTGATCGACAGTGATCCCATAGCCAAGAGCAACAATACCACCCCTGCAAAGTTTTGATGACGCGCTTTCAAGAAGCCGTCTGTTCTTGGCTTCTAAAACGGCCGAGCGCAGCGGTTCATAATTGATTAAATTCCACAAATTCGTGACGACACAAAAATGTTATACGTCACAAGTATTATGTAACATCTAGCCATTCCAGGAACAACTTTCTTCGACCTATTGGCCAGACCCTCTCTACGTAGTATTATACATTATGCGATAATGCTTACGTAAGGGTGGGTCTGGGTACGAGACTACTAGTATAGGCACTCGTTATGTTCTGCACTATCATAGATTACATAGTTGGAAACGGATCACTTGCTGTCTCGGCCTGCCATTTTAGGCTGGATAACACCTTTAATGCGGTCACGACGTATATATTTATCTGATTACCTTCGAGGTCTCTGTATGCCTTTTAGCTTCATCCGTTAAAATCGTCATCATGTTTTCATCACTTGTGTGACGTTCTAAAAATTGGTGGTTGAGTTTAAAAACCTGAGCTGGTCTACATGTATGTGCATTTATTTGATACATAACATGTGGAATGGACCTGTTCAAGTTTTCTCCTTTTGTATGGCTGTATTTTTAATCTCAAAAACCTCCTCATTAACATGGTTTATTATACCACGCGCAAAAACAAATTGATCAGTTTCGTATATAAAACTTGTTTCTGTAGGGAATAGCTATGTCGCTGAGTGCCTGCATGGTCGATATTTAATGTGCTCATTTGGCAATACAATTGTGGAGTGTAGTCAAAGCCTTCACCTGATGATGAGTGAATTGAGACATTGGGCCATTATAAAAAATAATGGCCAAGTTCAACATTATCAGGTGCCTAGTATACAGGTGCCTAGTACATTTATGTAATTTGAATCACTGACAAGTCATTTAAATAGGATTTCTTAATATAACAAAGAAATCACTTCCAATTGCACATGTATAAATGTTAGAATTTTCATATGATTTAATATGGGAAATCACCTTGATTGATCATTCCTCCTTTGTGATTGCTCAAATGATTTTTAAAAACCTTTTGTACACACAAATGAAGGGCTAAAAATGAATACATTGGATCATCATGAATTGGCAACATGAAAATTAGTAATGAAAGATAAATGATACGAGGGAGAAAGTATTATAGTGTAAAAAGAAATGATTTTTATATCATTTCTGTATTTGTTAAATATACTTGTGATTTGTTGATATATTAAAATTCAGCATACATGTGTACATATGTGACTTATGAGAAATAAAAACCACTTGTAACGTCAACAGTTTTCATTATGCATATGTAAATGAATGCATTGTGCATATCATGTACACACAGTGGACATCTTGCAGTAATTACTGTAGGTACAAATACATCACTTCTATTAGGGAGGTCAGAGTCCATTGTGGAAAGCAAGTTTGAATGGACGCCTTGATGAAGTAAAGACACTCATTGAAGCAGGAGCTGATATCAATCAGGCTAATAAGGTTGGTATGAAATGATCTGCTCCATTTAATGGTCTGCATATCCTTGACCACTTTAAATTTACTCACCTTAGAAATGATATGCAATGTACAACGTATGCATGCAGGTTGTCAATATCATGTGGTATAGATATTCATTGATCATCCATTGACTGTTGACACAATCTTAAAAGAAGGTTTACAAATATTAATTAGTTTCCTATTTACATTAAGATACATGTAGATATACATATACAGGGTGATTGGAAAGTTGCGCAAAATTTTGAATTGGTATAACTCCAGGAAAAATTATGCTATTGAACCAAAAAACATGCCAGTGATTTATTAATTAGTAGTCATACAAGTTGTAAACTCAATCTTAAAAGTAGGTAAACAATATTGTAGTAGAGTTTCCTATTTACTTAAAATTAAATGTACATGTAGATGTACATATATTCTTCAGTCTTGTTTTCCAGCATACTTTAATAAGATCAGCTATTACTTTGACTAAAATAGGGTTAGGGGGAGACTACTTATTACGTAAACCAGTGGTTGAAAACTGCCATGGAGGGTGAGCTGTCTAATATGGCATATTTGATAAAGCACAAATAATTAACTAATTAATAAAAGCCCTTTATGCCAGATTAAATGTGACTCCTATATACTGGATGCATCTTGATACAGTAACTGTGTTTGCATGTGAAAGATTTCACTTCGATGAAACGAAAAGCTCTATTTTCCTAACAAGAGTGTAAAACACTCCCTTTTAAAAATGCAGACCTGTTGTGCATTTGTGTGTGTGTGTGTGTTTGTGCCTGCATGCACGCGTTATAAGTAAAATTGAAATACCCCATAACAACAGGCATAGTTACCAAATAATGATATACATGTACCATTGCCACATATAGATTTTGTGATGTTGTCATTTCTACACCCTCCCAACATACACCTTCTCCCTCTGTACTTCTCTCATTCACTTCTCTTCTTCATATTCACTTTCAAACTGTTCTCCCTTTTTATGTGCATCTGTGATGTCTCTCCATACCAGAACAATGTAACTCCACTGTATGTGGCAAGTCAGAAGGGTCATCATGATGTAGTACAGACCTTGTTGGGAGCTGGTGCTGGAGTGAATATAGCAACATCTGATGTAAGTGATGTTTAGTTGTGGAGAGATGTATATGGACTAATGAGGGTATGGAGGGATGTTATAAGGATGCAGTGGCAGAGGGCTACATGTACCATTAATAAAAATGCTGCCCACCCCACAACACATACATTTATATATTCAACGTTGTCGTGTTTTAGATCATATTGAACGATGACGCTTCGTTGTGTGCTAAAGTTTAGTGGATATTTCAGCTGCTCTACCGTTAGCGTGCATGGTATTTATTGCGTGCAGCTGTAATTTTGTGGTCAACTAAAAACTTGGTCAGTTTAATTGTCCTGGCCCACTCAAAGAGATGAGATGGTGCAATAAATGAGGGTAGAATAAGAATGTGAGCAATGTATAGTGATTATTGAGGTGCTAGGTTATCTACGTTCAAAAGAATTCATGGTTAAATCTTATTCATCTACGTGGATCTAATCACTGAACAATTTCAAAGTATACTTGTAAACAGTCAGTTGTAACGATACTGCCACATGTAGATGATTTTAGCAAATACATGTAACACGTGATGGATGTATTTCATGTACGAATATGTCATCCTTTGTAAGGTGTCGTTTAAACGGCATACAACTAGTTGACACATTTACATGTATGGTGCTATTCATACAATGTATTTATGTGCTATTCATATGAAACGAAGTTGGGCTGAAGTTAGACCAATACAGGTCAAAAACGCTATGATCATACTACGAATATGGAACGAGACCTTTTTACACATCCACAACAGGTGTGCTATTATCAGGTGCCTAGTATACAGGTGCCTAGGACATTTATGTAACTGGAATCATTGACAAGTCATTTAAATAGGATTTCATAATATAACAAAGAAATCACTTCCAATTGTACATGTATAAATGTTAGAATTTTCATATAATTCAATATGGGAAATCACCTTGATTGATCATTCCCCCTTTGTGGTTTGCCCACATAATTTTTTATAAAACCCTCATGAATGCACAGTTGAAGGGCTAAAAATGAATACATTGGATCATCATGAATTGGCAACATGACAATTAGTAATTAAAGATAAACGATAAGAGGTAGAAAGTATAATAGTGTGAACAGAAATGATTTTTACATTATTTCTGTATCTGTTAAATGTACTTGTGATATCTTAAAAATCTGCATGCATGTACTTGTGCATATGTGATTTGTGAGATAGAAAAACCACTATATAGAGTAACGTCAACAGTTTCCATTATTCATATGTATATGAATGCATGTGTATATCATGTTCAAAAAGTGGACATCTTGCAGTAATTACTGTAGGTACAAATACATCACTTCTATTAGGATGGTCAGAGTCCATTGTGGGTGGCAAGTTTTAATGGACGCCTTGATGAAGTAAAGACACTCATTGAAGCAGGAGCTGATGTCAATCAGGCTGATAAGGTTGGTATGAAATGATCTGCTCCATTTAGTGGTCTGCATATCCTTGACCACTTTAAATTTGTTCACCTTAGAAATGATATAATGTTATGTGCAATGTCAGGGGCGGATCCAGGATTTCAGAAAAGGGGGGGTTGCTAATTAATATTCATGAAGTGGGGGAGGGGGTCTGGGGTGGAGCCCCAGCCGCCAACGCTTTTTATTATATCATGCGCACGGTAGTATCATTGCTTAACGTAATGATACTACCTTGCCGTTTGTTTGCTCGCAGAGCTGCAGTTGTTTTACAAATTTCAGCCATCTTTAAGTCGCAATAATTCTTAATGATAATTATTCATTACGGGTTTGAAAGGGGGGGTTGCACCCCCCCCCCCCCCCCCCCCCCCCCCCCGGATCCGCCTCTGAATGTACAACGTATGCATGCAGGTTGTCAATATCATGTGGTATAGATATTCATTGATCATCCATTGACTGTTGACAATCTTAAAAGCATATTAATTAGAAGTAGATTTTCTTATTTACATCAAATTACATGTACATGTAGATGTAAATATATTCTTCAGTCTTGTTTTCCAGCATACTTTAAGATCAGCTTTTACTTTGACTAAAATAGGGTTAGGGGGAGACTACTTATTACGTAAACCAGTGGTTGAAAACTGCCATGGAGGGTGAGCTGTCTAAAATGGCATATTTGATAAAGCACAACTAATTAAATTAATTAATTAAAGCCCTTTATGCCAGATTAAATGTGACTCCTATATACTGGATGCATCTTTATACTGTAACTGTGTTTGCATGTGAAGGATTTCACTTCGATGAAACGAAAAGCCCTACATGTAGCTTCCTAACAAGAGTGGAAAACACTCCCCTTTTTTAATGCAGACCTGTTGTGCATATGTGTGTGTGTGTATGTGTTTGTGTGTATGTGCACGCTGCGTTATAAATACCCCATAACAACAGGCATAGTTACCGAATAATGAAATACTTGTACCATTGCCACATATAATGCTGATCTGGTGATGTTGTCATTTCTACACCCTTCCAACATGCACCTTCTCCCTCTGTACTTCTCTCATTCACTTCTCTTCTTCATATTCACTTTCAAACTGTTCTCCCTTCTTATGTGCATCTGTGATGCCTTTGTTCCTTCTCTCCTTACCAGGACAATACAACTCCACTGTATGTGGCAAGTTGTAACGGTCATCATGATGTAGTACAGACCTTGTTGGGAGCTGGTGCTGGAGTGAATATAGCAACATCTGATGTAAGTGATGTTTAGTTGTGGAGAGATGTGTATGGACTAATGAGGGTATGGAGGGATGTTATAAGGATGCGGTGGCAGAGGGCTACATGTACCATTAATAAAAATGCTGCCCACCCCACAACACATACATTTATATATTCAACGTTGTCGTGTTTTAGATCATATTGAACGATGGCGCTTCGTTGTGTGCTAAAGTTTAGTGGATATTTCAGCTGCTCTACCGTTAGCGTGCATGGTATTCATCACAAATTTTCTGGCCCAACTAAGAATTTGTTGGGTAAATCTTATTCATCTACGTGGATCTAATCACTGAACAATTTTTAAAGTCTATTTGTAAACAGTCAGTTCTAACTATACCGCCACATGTAGATCATACATGTACATGTAACACGTGATGGATGCATTTCATGTACAAATATGTCATTGCTTGTACGGTGTCGTTTAAACGGCATACAACTAGTTGACACATTTACATGCATGGTGCTATTCATATGAAACGAAGTTGGGAGTTGGGCCGAAGTTAGAACAATACAGGTCAAAAAAGCTACGATTGTAGTACGAATATGGAATGAGACCTTTCTACTGCCCCATCCATGTACACAAAAGGTGTGCTATCTAGCACTGCCCAGCCACATACAGCACAATTCACAGAGAACTCCCTCGGTGTCATACATGTAGTACTCCAGGCTTATCTGTCATCTGTTAAGGAAATCTCCTTATTTGACCAAACACATCATTGCATCAACACTGCACAAAACTGTGGTATCCCTTTTCACATAACCATAGGTGTAGCGTCACCTGTGCACACCATCTTAATAAGACACAATAGACAAACAAAGAACGGGCTGACCAGTTGGGAGTTATATTCCCAACTGCTTAGTAACAAACAAACAAGTTTCCAGTGCATCCTTTACATAACCATCCTTGGCAGATTGTGACCTCTAGTGGCCATGCCTCTTGAATAAGTGATGGGCCACACCAGCCCTCACTGCAGCAGTGGCACCACCTACCCTCAGACTATGCATGCCAAATACACTTGGGTCCATATCGAACTGTTCCGTCTTCTCTAGTAGCAACCCCCTAAGTCTTGTGTAGCTGATCCCCCCCCCCCCCCCCCCTCCTGATTTACTCAATCACTGCCCACCTTTTGCCCAAAACACTTTGCCATGCTCTTGTGTACACAAACCACCCATGTTGAAATATCTCTCCATCATGGCTACAGGGTTTGTAGGTGTCCCTGTATGATTAATTACCAGGGAGGAACCCTCCCTGTACTGATCTGTCTTGCTAGACGTTATATTTATGGTCATGCTTTCTGTGCCAAATGCAATATCAGAGCACTGCAACTTTAACAACTCATCACAATGCATAAAACCAGCAAATGCCACCAGGCATACTACTAACAGTCTGATATCAGACAATGATGGTTCCTGCCCCACCAAGTCTACCATTGCCCTTAAAAAATCTGCAGTGACAGGCCTGTTGTTCAAATAATCAGTGGAGGGAACTGAAGAGGTGGTGGCATCAAAGCAGATAGATGGTGTGGGATGTAGATACACCACTCATCCTATGCAATACCCTATCAGTACATAGTAATAAGATATCTATACAATAGACAAACAAAGAAGTGCCAAGAGGTCTTACCTGCAATGGAATCTCGTCCTTTAAGAAGCACTCCCGCTGTTAAAGAGCTCCATCAATAGAGTAAACAGATCCAACAGCTGCCTAATTTGCATTTTACAATGTGAAAATTTAAATAACTGCAAGACAACTTATTTAGTGTAATAATACGGGACTTCAATTTGCACAAGTAAATAAAAAAACCTTCTCTATGAGAAAGTTGGTGGGATATAGGATTTGAAGGCAGGTGTCAAAAGCAAGGAAACAAGGGTCTGTAATAATAAGGGAAAATGTCATAGTCCTTCATGTATATACGATCTAGCACTTACATGTACTGTCTGGACGTAACCCCCACTGAGCAGCTTAGCAACAGCAAGGTCCATAAATCATGTGTTCACCCACGCAGACTGCTGATTTGTACATGTACATGTATATGCTGTAGGTTTGGAGTAGAACAGTATCACATACCCTTGCCGTATTAAATCAACGATCCACTTTGGGGCACATAGCACATCCACCCAAAACTGTACATGCTGTCTCTACCACCCTTTGATGGACGCTGGTCAGCCATCACCCAATTGGAATTCACAACATCTGTCCATAGAAAGTTTTATAGCATACCTTAGTGTACGTCTCAAAATACCTGCAAATAAAGTAAACATTTAGTACTCAAAAAGTTAGAAAGAAAATTTTGAGGACTCAGAAAGTAGACAAAAAGTGGGAGGGGTGGTTGGTAAGCGTGAGGAGATGAGATGCAGGAACAGCGAGTAATTAGGTGCAGGCGTACAAACAGTATCTCGCTCACTGCGGACGAAAAGTTCAACTTGGTCACTTCTTGTGGTACTATCAAGGAGCACGCTGAAATGGAGCGCGTTCACCCAGCAACAGTGTATCGTTATGACAAATTGGTAACTACGGCGGGGAGTGTGGATCGCAAAAAGAGAAAACCTGGACACAAGAGGAAGATAAGCACTAAGGACGCACTGAGTCTCTTTTTCTATAAGATGATTTATCCTGCTGCTCAGTTATGTGAGTGCAAATCCTTTCTAAGGGTGACACAAGGCTCAGATTTTTCTCTCGACCATTTCACGAGAACTCAGGAATCTTGCCTTGACATACAAGGCCATGCGATACTACTCTAAGAATCAAAATGAAACAGACCGAGTGGCATTTTGGACTAATGCTCCAAACCATCCAGTTCGACCTGGTGTAGCAGGAGTACATCACAGTTACATTGTAGATATAGATGAAACTGGAAGATACACCACTGCAGCTTGCAGATGCAGAGGACACTCCCTAAGTGGTGCACCTTGCCGGGACAGTGGGCCATCCAAGCGCAGTGACAGCCGTCTAACTGCTGTAATTGCTGTGGACTCTGTCAATGGTGTTATCAGCAGAATGCTGTATGAGAAAGGAACTACTGGAGACAAATTTACAGTTTTTGTGCAGCATGTGTTATCCAAGGGACTGGCACTCGTGTTATCACCATGGATAATCTTGATGGGCACAGTCCAGCTGTTCAATTCGTCAAGGCAGCTGGTCACTATGTTGTCTTTCGCCCCATACATTCCCCTGACTTTGGAGGAGCTGAATGGGTTTTCAACTTTTTGGATCTCTTTCTTCAATCTTTCTTCAAGTCCATCAACCACATGTGTGCAACACCAATTTGCGTGAAGCAATGGAAGCAGCATTTGACTGTGTTACACCACAAGATGTGGCAGGATATATGGCCAAAGCCCACTTCTGTGTTGAGGGTCACCCCTTCGAACCTTACATGGGTCAGCAATATATTCTCAATCTTTGATAAGAAATGGTTGTACATGTAATTTAGATGTGCACAAATATGTGTAAACAGTGTGAGTACAAATGATTGTCATATGTTGTTGTTAATTAATTAGCTAGTCATCATCAAGAAATGTGAACACAGGCATTTCAACATGGTTGGGTGAGTTGCCCAAACAAATCATCATCATCAGCAGATCCTTGATTTTGTTCAGCTTTTCTCTTTCAGCCTGTATCCACTTATTCCAATGCTGAGTTCACAATGTGCACTCGGATTGGTGCATTTGAAGAGCTACCATTTCCGATGTCTTTGCAGGCAGTTTTGAGATACGGATTAAGGTCACGTTGATCATTTTCAGATGGGCTTGCAAGTACATTGAGAACGTGGGAAAGGACTTTCTCATCATCACAGGTGGCCTTCTTAATTCTACTTCCATTTGCTTTATCTACTGGACTGCGATCAGCTTCCCCTGGTTTTGTTTTTCCATAGGCCTCAATGCCTCTTTCTTTCAAATCAGCTTTGAGTTCTATTATGACCTCCTTCATATGCTCTATGTCTGGTCCTGAGACAGGTACCACTTCAATGATTACTGCAGGATTAACAACAGTATTGAGTTGCTGTACTTGATCAGTGGCATTGGGTGGTGGAGGGGCTCCAGGATTGGCATTTATCAAGGCTGCCTGTTGGAGAGCTTCCTGCTGCTCAGGCAAGATATTTTGAACAACCATTGCTCTCTGAATCAGGCCCTGCATATTTCCTGTAATTCCCCCTACCCTATGATCTGCACACTTTAGAGACTCCAGCTGTGGTCCAGCACGATTGAGAAAATGTGGTTGCATGTGAATCATCCCATGGCCTCGGCGTCTACGATCCAACTCTTCCCTGACTTGTTGCTTTATCTGATCAGATGCTCCCCACCGATCCAATGTTCCTGGTAGCTGTTCCTCTAGCTCTGCAATAACCATGGGACCATCAGCCTCATTCATGATACGATTGAGAGGTGCAGCCACAGCAGCTGTAAGATTGCTGAAGTTGTTAACAAGTGGTCTCTGTTTCTCATCATTCTTTTTTTTTACCTCATTACCGTCAGACAGCTTTTTGTAGTGAATATTCACTTCATCTGCAGTTCCAGAATACAATGGGAAAGGGTTGTCTGCAGTAGGATTGGCAACATATTGCCAAGTCTTTGCATGCTTTACAACTGAACAGTAAGCACACTTGCAAATGTAATTGGCATGAAATCCGCAGCTCTCACAGGACTGAAGGGACATTCTTGATTGCTGGTTGGACAGTTATGGTTAATTAAAGACATTAGCTGCTGGTCTTGGCTGCAATTACATGTAGGACACAACTTACACATTGGGATCTTCCCTTTCTCTGCCTCCTGCCAATGGACTGCTGCACAGCACTCAAACATATCGGCCTTGGGTATTTGTTCCTTTGGCACTTGATTATCTTTTGGTATCAAGCCTGGAGACCGTGCACACAACCCAATACGCTTTGTTGAAAGAAGATGGCACGAAGGACAACGAGCGCAGTTATAATGGTAGTATTCATTTTTCATACCGAACTCATATTTCATTCTCTCTGGAGGTGCTACCTCATTAGCAGGTAGAAAAAGCAGTTCTTGCTGCCCTGCATTCAGTGTAGCCAACGTAGGTTCATACCTGTACGGCTGTGCTCGCTGCTGTTGCTGAATTGCTGCCATTACAGTAAGCCGGTTTTCGGTGAAAAGATGTTTCTGGTCATTCTAGCGGTGGTTTGTGGTAGAGACGCGGTGGTTGTTATCTGCCATTATCACAAATGAATGTTTTTTCGCTACCTAAGTTGTGAAAATGGCAGATAACAACCACCGCGTCACTACCACAAACCACCGCTAGAATGACCAGAAACATCTTTTCCACCGCCTTATGCAATTGAGATAGCTTTTTAAAGCTTCTCCTTATCTTTCAGGGCCAACAACCCCTCCCACTTTTTGTCCACTTTCTGAGCCCACTTTCTAACTTTTTGAGTACTCAATTTTTACTTTATTCGCAGGTATTTAGAGACGCACAGTAATGTAAAGAGCCCCAAATTTATCTCAGTTAAGGGGCAGGGGATTGATAAAAGTGTACCAACCAAGCACAGTTAATCACAACCCTTGATGTGTGTAAGGTGCAGCAAGGCATAAGTTGCAGTTTTATATTCGAGTTTATATTATATTAATATAATGCCACTTAGGAATGTTAAAAAGACTTCAGACTTTCATATTATCCAAATCATACTACTTACAACATACAAGTTTTGTTGTGGGAATTAATATACTTCAATTGTTCAAAATTATCAAAAATTGTAGTTTTTCTTAAACATCTTTAAACTAGGTTGTAAGAATCGTTTCCGTTTATGGATGTAATGTCTACAACTTTACAGGAGGGATTTTTTTAGTTCAGGAATTAAATGAATCAAGTTCAGCATTTGATGATGTTATGCAATGTATTTGATATATTTCTAAAGTAGTCAAGTGACATAATTGAATTACAGAGGCGTTTAAAAAATAAGGTACATGTACATGTGTATCTTTTGCTTGGATTCAGTGTTACAGAGTGTATACTTAAAATTACATACCTAAGGTCAGAGCCTTCTTTGTGACCTTCTAAATAACCAAACACATAGTGCTTTGCTTTCCTAAAGTAGTTCTGTATTGTCTCAGGGTTTATGGAGTCCATGGCTTCTGGTATTATTTTTCTCAGCTTTGGAAGAGTATAATTAGTATGTTCTCTTGTGTACCTCTTGGAATGTCTCCAACATCGTTCAATTTGGTTGAATTCAACGTGGCAACATGAAACCAGTTCCCTCACCAATATGTCATGAAGCAGTAGAGATAAGGACATCTTATTGTCTCTATGCAAGGCTTGCACCCACTCTTGAGCATAAATATTTATTGCTTCTGTTTCCACTGTATGATCGAATGCCACCTCTGGTTCACCCATTTTCATGTGCTTAGAAGCAGGAGCATCCATCAATTGATTCTTTCTTTTCGAAGTCTTCGGCATTACAAGCTACAAAGTCACAACCAGTATAAAACAAAACTAGAACACAGATATCGTAATTATAGCCTTTGTTAACGTTACGTCGCACATTGTTGCAAAGAACCACCGCATATGCAAGAGATTGATAATCGCATTCACGACAAATAAGATTATGATTGGATTGAACAATCCCTAGCAGCCATCACATATCACCCAAAAAATCTGACTTTTGATAGCAGGTCAATAATTTACTATGCTCATGAGCTTTAGTTTGTTAAAAACTGTTTAGGCAAGTTATACCTTGGTGCACCTTAGAATAAAGCTTTTAACCTAGACTGTCCTCAAACATACATGTAGCTCCATCTCTTATATCCCTGCCCCCCATGTGGCACTCCATTTCATCCAATCACCATGTCTGGACAACATTTGGGTGGCATCCCATAGCCATTCATGGCTGACTATGACCACCAGCAGCTATGTATCTTAAGCAGCTGATGATACATGCAGACATGCAGCATGACATGCCTACATGTACATGTAGCTCTATACATGTGGATGGTTTAATGGTGTACTTTCCATGTACATGTAAACTTCCCGCTGGCACTTGATGTGTTGAATATTATTAATTACCCTACTGACTATGGTGGTCAAGGCCCATGACCTCAGTCCTTACCCTAATACCACAAACCCATGTGTTCCATGGACATGCTGCAAATCGATGTGGTGATGTTGTCATTTCTACACCCTCCCAACATGCACCTTCTCCCTCTGTACTTCTCTCATTCACTTCTCTTCTTCATTTTCACTTTCAAACTGTTCTCCCTTCTTATGTGCATTTTTGATGCCTTTGTTCCTTCTCTCCTTACCAGGACAATACAACTCCACTGTATATGGCAAGTCAGGAGGGTCATCATGATGTAATACAGACCTTGTTGGGAGCTGGTGCTGGAGTGAATATAGCAACATCTGATGTAAGTGATGTTTAGTTGTGGAGAGATGTGTATGGACTAATGAGGGTATGGAGGGATGTTATAAGGATGCAGTGGCAGAGGGCTACATGTACCATTAATAAAGTTGCTGCAGTCTAACAGCTCTAACGTGTATTTAAACTGTGTTTGTACACAATCAAGTGATTCCTTTCCCCACACTAATCACTGATCGTTACACTAATCCCCCCCCCCCCCCCTCCCCTGATTTACACAATCACAGCCCACCTTTTGCCCAAAACACTTTGCCATGCTCTTGTGTACACAAACTTCCAATGTTGAAATATAACTCCATCATGGCTACCGGGTATGTACAGTAGGTGTCCCTGTACGAGCAATTACCAGGGAGGAACCCTCCCTGTACTGATCTGTCTTGCTAGACACTCTTGTGTACATAACGGTTAAAATGAACAGCACATGGTGTGCCACCTATGTGTACAATGCAGGGATTTATTTATGATGGGTGGGTAGGCAACTGGACATGGGTGGGTTATGTCAACCATGGAAGTTATATATCAAATGCCAGAATTCAATTGTGTGCAATCAATTCATATTGTAGTAATATAGTATACATTGGGACTAAGCCAACTATCAGTTTTCATAGCGGTTGCTATGAACACTGATGGTTTCTTTAGTTACCAATGTATACACTTTATTTTCTCTATGATCGAGCCGGTACTGTTGTTACATGTATAAACAACAGAATACACAAATTGATTTCCGCACATTGAAAGATCATGTCTGCACCGCTGGTGAGAAGTGCAATTAACTATAAAAAGCGGTACCATCCAATATGGTTTTTACGAGTGGGTAAGCCCAAAAGTACATCCTTTGCAATACCTTATCAGTACATAGTTATAAAAAACCTTGGGTAAATGGTGGGTCAGATAAATCACTGCATATCCCATAGCCATTCTTGGCTCACTATAACCACCAGCAGCCATGTCTCTTCAATAGCCGATTGAGCACACTTGTATTAGCACCACCGGCTACCAAACTGTGCATTCCTAATAGCTCAGCCAAGATGGGCTAAGCCTTGAGTAGTTCAGCCCCCCACAGTTAAAGTACACAAGGTTTTGCCTTTCATGGTATCAGCAACTGTCCTGATATCACTGTGAACAGCAGCTGCATTATAGAGGTTACTTTTCTAAAATCAAATAAAATATTAATCTATACACGTTGAATTTCCATAATTTTGCATGTTCCATTTAATGTCTAAACGTCAATACTTTCACACCATCATACATGTACATGTACATGTTATTAGAGTTTGTTTTCAAAAAAATTGGACTATATTATTTTTTGCAAATTCATGATATACTTTAATCCCTTAAGCACACTTAAATTAATATCATTGCCATACATGTACATGTAGCTTAACCAAATATCACATTAGTTTAGAGAACACATATGGTACTGACGACAAACCAAAAGGCAGCACTGAGAACTGAAAATACTTTTCATCAAAACCCAAGTACTTACGATGCACCTCCACCACCTACACATGTTGGTAACCCGACTTATACTCACCTGATCTGAAAAGCATCATGGCAATACACAAGTCTTCATACTGAAATTTCTATTTCTGTACTAACTGGTTCACATGACGCAGGTTAAACAGCAAGTGCTTCATCTGACAGCGGGCTGCAAATATATGGTCTAGCACTTACTGTCTGGACGTAACCCCCACTGAGCAGCTCAGCAAGGTCCTCAAATCCTGTGTTCACCCACGCCGACTGCTGATTTGTCCTTGTATACGCCGTAGGTTTGGAGTAGAACGGTATCACATATCCTTCCCGTATTAAATCAACGATCCACTCTGGGGCACATAGCACATCCACCCAAAACTGTACATGCTGTCTCTACCACATGTTGAAATACTGATCTGTATTGCTAGATGTTATATTTATGGTCATGCTTTCTGTGCCAAATGCAATATCAGAGCACTGCAATTTTAACAACTCATCACAATGCATAAAACCAGCAAATGCCACCAGTGATGAATAAGTGATGGGCCAGGGGCTGACATTTATGACTCTTAATCTCTAATCTATTTCCATCCTTTAATTAGGATGGAAATCCTGAATTAAGGATAACTTTATGCTGCTCGTATCAACTTCAATTGACATCATATTGGATATTTTGTGGGATATTGGCTTTCATCAAAACAGCGCTAGCTAAATAGTCATTTCTTTCTACTTTTTCTCTGACTTTGATTGTAAGTGGCAGTATTCTGAACCAGACATTGGCCCCAAAGCCAACCCCTTGGAAATAATCTTGCCAACCAAACTAGCAATAAACCGTGCATTCAGATGTGTGGCTACCCCAGTGATCTGCAACGTGGCACGCAACGCTGCCAACTTAGCTTCTGGAACCAAAACACAGCCCCGTTCCAGGTCTGCATCGAATCCCAACCATGCTGTGCTTAAGTGACAGGAACCAAACTGACTTACCCTCATGCACAACCAAACCCGCACATTCAAGAGCATCCCTCACCCATGCACTGACCTTTTTGGCCTCTATCTTACCCTTAACTGCACATATGCCATTGTCCAGGTACATCACTGCTTTTAACCCCTTAGATCACCATAGCATAACGAAGGGTCACATAAGTTTAGATGGTCCATCAAAACCCAAGTACATGTACTTTGATGCGCCTCCATCACCTCCTCATGGTGATAACCCCGACTTTAAATCATATACTCACCTGATCTGACAAGCATCATGGCAATACGCAAGTCTTCATATACTTAAATTCTGTTTCCGTACTAACTGGTTCACATGACGCAGGTTAAGCACCAAGCGCTTCTTCTGACAGTGGGCTGCAAATATAAGGTCTAGCACTTACTGTCTGGACATAATCCCCACTGAGCAGCTCAGCAACAGCAAGGTCCACAAATCCTGTGTTCACCCACGTCGACTGCTAATTTGTCCTTGTATACGCCGTAGGTTTGGAGTAGAACGGTATCACATACCCTTCCCGTATTAAATCAATGATCCACTCTGGGACACATAGCTCATCCACCCAAAACTGTACATGCTGTCTCTACCACCCTTTGATGGACGCTGGTCAGCCATCACCCAATTAGAATTCCCAACATCTGCCCATAGAAAGTTTTATGACATACCTTAATGTAAAGAGCCCCAAATTTATCTCAGTTAAGGGGCAGGTGATTGATAAAAGTGTACCAACCAAGCACAGGTTATCACAACCCTTGATGTGTAGGAATAAAGCTTTTTAACTACATGTATGTTTAGAACAAGAGCAGCTTGTACACATGTTCTCCATCCACACTCTGTACTTTACCTGTAGATTTATAAAATATGAAGAGAATTGATACTTGTGCTGTTGGTTAGATAAGCAATATATGAGGAGTGTGTTCAAATAATCAGTAGAGGGAACTGAAGAGGTGGTGGCACCAAAGCAGATACATGTAGATGGTGTGGGGTGGAGATACACCACTCATCCATTGCAATACCTTATTAGTACATAGTAATAAAAAACCTTGCTACATGTATCCTGCTCACACATAAATGTGCTCTTCCAGAGCTAAGGAACTATCTCATAACAGTTAAAATGAACAGCACATGGTGTGCATGTTAGGACACCTACAATGCAGGGATTTATCTGACTTTTATTTATGATGGGTGGGTAGGCAACTGGGCATGGGTGGGTTATGTCAACCATGGAAGTTATAAAATCGATTCATAGTGTAGTAATCGTTACATGTATAAACAACAGCATACACAAATTGATTTCCGTGCATTGAAAGATCATACCCACACCACTGGTGAGAAGTGAGATTAACCGTAAAAAGCGGTACCATCCAATATAATTTTTACGAGTGGAGGTGGGTAATGTCCAAAAGCTACGGGTGGGTAGAGGGTGGGTCAGATAAATCCCTGCAATGTCCTCAAACACAGCTCCCTCCCTTATATCCCTGCACACCCAATGGCACTCCAAACACCATGTAATGATGACATATGGGTGGGAACTTATATCACATAGCCATTCTTGGCTGACTACACTGTATGACCATCAGCAGCCATACATGTATATCTTAAGCAGCTGATCATACACACAGCATGCAGCTTGACATGCCTACAGTTCTATACATCTCTGTACATCTCTGTGGATGGTTTAATGGTGTACTTTCCATGTACATGTAAACTTCCCCTCCACCTCAGCTGGCACTTGATGTGTTGAATATTATTAATTACCCTACCCACTGTGGTGGGTCAAGACCCATGACCTCAGTCCTTACCCTAATACCACATACATGTACCATGTGTACCATGTGTTCCATGAACATGCTGGCATGCATGCAAATTGATCTGGTGATGTTGTCATTTCTACACCCTCCCAACATGCACCTTCTCCCTCTGTACTTCTCTCATTCACTTCTCTTCTTCATATTCACTTTCAAACTGTTGTCCCTTCTTATGTACATCTGTGATGCCTTTGTTCCTTCTCACCTTACCAGGACAATACAACTCCACTATTTATGGCAAGTCATAATGGTCATCATGATGTAGTACAGACCTTGTTGGGAGCTGGTGCTGGAGTGAATATAGCAACATCTAATGTAAGTGATGTGAGGGTATGGAGGGATGTTATAAGGATGCACTTGGCAGAGGGCTACATGTACCATTAATAAAATTTATGAAATTGCTCCCCACCCCCTCCCCCCACAACACATACATGTACACAAAAGGTGTTCTATTGAGATTAAAGAAGCGTGCACGTTACTCAGGTGTGTCAGGACCAAGTGCATAGTGTATAGGCAGGGGCTGACGTTAATGATTATTAAAATGTTAATTACCATTTATATAATGTACACAGTAATTGAGATTAAAGAAGTGTGCACATTACTCAGGAGGTGTGGGTCATACCACTATGACTTTGTATGGGAGCGTGCTTCACATCTTCAGATCATGATGCATTAACTCATGTTTGTCTTTAGATGAATGTTGCTTTTACCGTTTATTACGTTTATAACTTGAATGGTTTACAAAATATGCTGTCCTGAAAAATTAATTTTTCCAGATAAAATTCAACTTGGAAAGCTCATACCTGTTTTGTCTGATACAGACATATATAACATCAAACTTAATTGTTAATAATAAGTTATGTGAGTTGTGAAAGGGTTAAATAGTAAAGCGCTGATTTAAAAATTCAGGCTGATATAGAAGTTTTAAAAAATCTAAACATCAACGGAAGACTAATTTTGTTAATAAAATTTCAATGTATAGATAACCCCTAAGAACCACATTCGTATCATACAACAGCTATCAACACTGAGGTTTTTTTGTCTTTCATTTATACCACAAGTGTTTCTTTGATAGTCTATGCCAGCCACAAATGCCACATGCAAGTAAGATCTTTTAGTGCATTGTGTAGTATCAATGGCAAGAGCTTCCTAATATATACCAGAAACTACTACGAATTAACAACACATTGGTTTTGTTCAATCACAGCTATTTACTAATCAATTTAGTTGACTTAGTTAATGAATTTATGCATTTAGTTGTGTCAGCCAGACATTGTTTGGCAAATTTACTTCAGCTGACTAACCAGGTCAGTCAACAGAGGAGACGGTCCACTATCTGCACACATTATGAACTGTAGCATGCACAATCATTTGTTAGGACTTAAATTGAACTGTGTGTAGATGTACGTAGATGTACTTGCACAACTATTACTTGTAAAACGCAACGGACTGGTAATTTACATTGATCACTCTTGTATTAGGACGGTCGAAGTCCATTGTGGACAGCAAGTTTCAAAGGACACCTTGAAGTAGTAAAGAAACTCATTGAAGCAGGAGCTGATATCAATCAGGCTAAAAAGGTTGGTGTGAAATGATCTGTTCCATTTACATTGTAGTGTTCAGCATGTACTGATACTATAACATGATTTAGAATAAAACGTTTCAGGGAAATTAATGGCCATGGTCATCTACAGTATGCTACATGTGTAAGTAATGTTTAGATCTTTCTTTATTGTGTAGTCTAGGTGGTAGGTATAATAACAATAACAAGGTAATAATAATAAATGTGCATTTATTCCTTTCAAACGCAAAGAGTTTTAATAATAACCCTATACATGACATGTAGACTGTGGTGGGTCAAGGCCCATGACAGCAGTCCTTACCCTAATACCACATACCATGTGTACCAACATGTGTACAGTGTAATACTGCAACACATACAAGCTGATCTGGTGATGTTGTCATTTCTACACCCTCACAATATGCACCTTCTCCCTCTGTACTTCTCTCATTCACTTTCAAACTTGTTCTCCTATTAAATGTACATGTATGTGCTTCTGTGATGTCTTTGTTCCTTACCAGACCAATGCAACTCCTCTGTATATGGCAAGTCAGCAGGGTCATCATGATGTAGTACAGACCTTGTTGGGAGCTGGTGCTGATATGAATATAGCAAGATCTGTTGTAAGTTATGTTTAGATGTGACGAGGTGTGAACTATTGAGCGTATGGAGGGATGTGGTGTGGTGAGGGAGTTAGGGGACATGTTGCAGGATACATGTTCATGTATATTGATGTAGTATAGTACTCTTATTGTTACCTTTGAAATTTTTTTACACACTTCCTGTTTTGTGGAATTATGTTATCTTAGTGACACATTCAATGTTGGACCTACTGTATATGTATATTTTTATGGTTACATCATGTACACTGCATGGGCTTTGAATAGAGTTTTATTCCACAAGTGATGTGGTCACAATATTTTATTTGCCACAATTTAGGTGTATTCAAATTTACATTGTTAAGACTCCTGTAACCTCAGGAGGCACATGTACATGTATGTGGTTACTATGGGTAACATAATTTTCTTTATTGTTTGGTCTTGTGAATTATTTTTATTCTTTCAGTCCTTTGCAGCATCAAATAATTATATTGTGTTGTATGTGTTTGAACTCAAGAAAAGAATTTAAGTACAATCAAGACACATCTTTTACTTCAGCGCATGTTTGTTTTAGTATTTCTCTTTCAGAAGTGGTTCGATAATAGATGCGCGTGGTAAGAATATCATGTAATCAAAAACACAACTTTCTGTTCATTGCCTACAGTGTATTAGTATTAGCAGAAATGCAGGTGTATTGATATCCATTCTCACATGATGGCATGCATAAGTACATGTATATCACTCATGTACATGTACATGTATGGTCTTCAGGATGGGAGCACACCCCTGGACATAGCAGTGCACAACGGTCACAAGGAAATAATTGAACTACTGAAGCTTAACATGAGCAAGGTTAGGTTAGGTGTGCATGCACATGTACATAGACACCTAATGTGTGTGCTGGTGTGATGTTTGGTACTCAGATATGTCAGATGTGTCAAGTTAAATAATCCCTATAATATCAACCTTTTCTATAAGTCATAATTCCATAACTATGCTTGATAATTTGCTATGTACATTTTGCCAGACCAACATGTATCATCTATAACTGTATCACTGTTGACCACATTGTACTGTGAGGTGCTTTTGCATAACCCTTGTTTACATGTCATTACTTGCTTGTGTGACTCACTTGTGACCTCCATGTAATGTACATCTAACATAACTGATTTCAATAAGAAGTCTGAAAAGTACTAGTTGTCTGCTGCAGACAACCATCAACCTTCATTAACTTCATTACATGAGCTGTAAATTGCCATTTGTTGGTTATGTTAATGAGGCAAAATGCTCAGACTTAGCAGGCCCGTGATTTTGTCTGCCGTAGTCCTTGAATTATAGTGTATGTGTGTTATTTGTATGCTATGTACGTAACACAGTATAATTTATATATATTAATTATGTATTTGGCTATGCTTAAACTCAGAGACATCAGAAAAGAAAATCCATTTTGAAATCATATGCTTTAAAATCTGAGTTTTGTCAATAGGCACTGAAGATGAAATAAAGACATCTGATGATATACATGTAGTGTTTCCATGAGCACCAAATGTTGCATGTGTTGTTGTATACCATCAATGATGTACATATTCCCATGTACTACTTCAGAATGATGGCCTAACTGAACAGAATAACCTGAAGCCTTCAGAAGTGAGTTGCCTGGGTTATGTGTGGTCTGGGGATGAGTTAATAGTCAGTGCAGTATGGATGTAGGTCACCATGGCAACACAAAAGGTCTAATGGACCACCCTGCAGCACAATACATGTACATGTATGTACATGTATGTACATGCAAGTACACAGACAATCAAATAGTTGCAACACACTGCTTATTCATAACAATATTAATAGTGGTGGGAGCTACAGGTAATCTTGATAAGAGGTCAGAATACTACAAGTATGGGGAGGAGCACTGTTGTTGCTTTTGAATTAGGAGATGTATGCTTCCATGGTGTATGATTTTTATGTGTTTGGTCTGGAGTACATGTCATTATGAAATGACATCTGATGATATACATGTAGTGTTTCCATGAGCACCAAATGTTGCATGTGTTGTTGTATACCATCAATGATGTACATATTCCCATGTACTACTTCAGGATGATGGCCTAACTGAACAGAATAACCTGAACCCTTCAGAGGTGCGTAGCGTGCATGGGTTGTGTGTGGTCTGGGGATATGTTAATAGTCAGTGCAGTCTGCATGTACAGTAGGTCACAAAGGCAACACAAAAGGTCTAATGGACCACCCAGCAGCACAATACATGTACATGTACATGTATGTACAAGCATGTACACAGACAATCAAATAGTTGCAACACACTGCTAAAAATTCATAGCAATATTAATAGTGGTGGGAGCTACAGATAATCTTGATAAGAAGTGCTTTCGTTTATGCATGGCATACAATTCTTATATGTTTGGTCTGGAGTACATGTCATTATGAAATATATATTTGTCTGTTTACAGATAAAGCAGCCAGTGGAACACAAAGAGTAAACATTTGTACCATCAAATGTATTCATGATCCTTCACACTCCACTCCTCCCCTCTCTCTTCCCTCCAATATTCCCTCTCAATAGGTTGGTCACATTTGCCTCCACATATGGTGACAATATCAGACTTGAACATGGAGGACAAGTGGCCTGCAGATTTAATAACAACTCAAGAGGCATTGTGATTACTTCTGCTCCTCTTCCTAGTGATGTCATCTTTCAGGTGAGATGACAGGTTTAGACATTGTCACCACATACTGTTGTCCCTCACTGACATGTGGTGCCTCAGTTGTGAGTGTTGTGACTTTCGTGCATGTTATCTTGGCTGCTTTAGATTATACACCTGGGTATACAATTGACCTTGGGATGACATTGAATTATACTGTACATATTACAGTGTTCATTTCACATGCCTGTATAAATATATCTGCACTCATCTATTTTTATTATTCTTGGTTTGTGGGGGGAAATACCTTTAATAAAAACTGTAACATACTCTATTATATACAATGTATACTGATTACACATCAATAGGTGGAGATTATGGAGGTGGACTCCAAATGGAGTGGCTCTCTGTCCATTGGAGTCACTACACAAAGTACAGCACAGGTGGTTTCTGTGGACAATGTAAAGCAGTTGTTGGGACAAAGTTTTATTGTGACATCATCAGTTAATGGCAAATCATCCTTAGCTCTGTATGTTGGAGGGCAGGTATGACACTGTTTAGTTCATGTACATGTGTACATCTGTTGTGTGTGCTATATAGTAGTCCATGTCGCCATTGTATTAAATTGTACGTCTCATTGATTAGCGTACATGTATGTATATGTACATGTACATGTCACTGAATGTGAATCAAATTATTCACTAGCTGCCGCTCATGTACATGTGCTTGGTACTATTTTTATCCATGTGTGTGTGATTACTTCATTTCAGCGATAAATATACATCATTAAAATGTAAATGTTACTGGATACTCAACTATCCTACATGTATTGTTCACTTACATACAGTATGTATTAATATCACCAGGAAGTGGATCAACTGCCTGATGAAATCGATTTCCATGACCTAAAGGTTGGGGACACAGTTGGACTGCTGTACACAAACTCTGGTACCTTGCACCTCTTCATTAATGGTGCCCACGTGGTCACACTTCCCTGCACTGTCCCCATGGGTGTGTATGGTTTGGTGGACCTGTATGGTCAATGTGTGAAGGTATCCCTAACACCACTGACACCTTGGAGTGGGGGAAGTCCCCTCCATGTCATGGCTGATATAATTGCTCTTGATCAGCAGAGAAAGCAGCTTGCTGGTAAGCTGTCCATGTCACCTGTTGTTTAGACCTGTATATTGCATTGGAGCTTAGTTTTATGTATATGTACACTGTAGTCCTGTTACTTGTACAGTACATGTACTTATAGTAAACACTTCTTTTTTCTATTGCATTGAGAAGTGACTCAGCTGACTCTAAATATGTTGGCTTCTGATGGGTCAGACCAGTTGTCTTTGTATTTTACCTTTGAGTTATTTGTTTGTAACTCTGCCTAGTTTGGGTAATGTAACAATAAATTTAGAGGGAAGTGTACCATTTCACACTTGATGGGAGGATCATGACTGGTACACTTAGTGGGATGAAATTTAAAAAAATTTGAGCACAGTATCATTAGCTCAGATTCATTAATTTTTATTGTTGCAATGATGACAACCAACCAGTGTGATGACCATCTCCCTACATGTGCATTCGTCATTGGGCTGGTGGGGTGGCTACAATTCTAACTGTTGTCTAATATATGGTAATTTAATGAGCACTTTCTAAATGATGATGTAATATGAAGTACATAAAATATAACAACCCTTACCACCCTTATAAAGTGGCAACTGTGAGGTATTATTGGGCCAAACACACTTAAGATCTGATGAAAAGAGACACATAATCCCATGCAGTGATGATGATCTTCAAGTGTGTTGCTTTTGCGTAAATATGATTTTCTATCTCTATCTCTATCAGACGCAGCAAAATTGTATGAAGAAGCTATGAAGGAAGGTTCAGTAAATATATCGATTATCAAATGCCTGGTGCTTGGGATAGCAGGTGTGGGGAAGACCCACCTCAAGAGGCTCCTCCTACCAGATGGTAATGATAAATCCACCGGTCGTGTTAGCACAGGACTGGCAGATAACCCAGTACAGGCATTTGTTGGCTCTGTCAAGTCCATACTAGCAGGTGTGGATGAGAATGATCCAGGTAGGTGGGAGGTTATTGATGAGGCTAAGCTGATGCAGGTCCTTGCAAGTGCATACCATTT
Source organism: Eunapius fragilis (assembly GCA_963681505.1). Classification (NCBI taxonomy): domain Eukaryota; kingdom Metazoa; phylum Porifera; class Demospongiae; order Spongillida; family Spongillidae; genus Eunapius; species Eunapius fragilis. The sequence goes on along the minus strand of OY811972.1, from coordinate 8,431,354 downwards.
GAAGCCTACACCTACCAAAACCCAGATACCTCAACCTCCATCACTTCCAATGGCTTCAGAGAACCTCACTAATAAAAGTTCTCAACCAGCTAAGACAGCTCCTAAACCATCTACCCTAGAACCATTGGAAGCAGAGCATCATAGTGACCGTGACGTGTTTGATAACCCAGCTACTGGAGAAGTATATAGTCTATTCATAGAAGCATTCAAAAACATAAGCAGTAAGAAAGTGTTAAACGTTAGATTGGTCCAGTTCATTGACAGTGGTGGTCAGCCCCAGTTTCTTGAGCTCTTACCAGTCTTTGTTCAAGATGTTTCTGTTGTTCTCTATGCTATAAACCTTTCTGAAAGTCTCAACCACTGCCCTATGATCTATTTCTACGGAAAGGACAGTCGACCAGTAGGAAATCCGTACAAGTCTCCATCTTCCCACAAGCAGGTGTTGGAGCAGTGTATGAGAGCTGCACATGCCAGAGATTTCCGTCCTCATTTGTTTGTAGTAGGAACTCACCGCGATGAGGAGGATAAGTGTTCTGAGACGAAGGGGGGAAAAGGTGATGTCATCAAGCAAATGGTGAATTCAGAGTACCTGATATGCAAGAATGGTGTGGACGTAATCTGGGATATAAATGGTGCAAACCCTGATTCCTATGACCAAAAGGTAGCTGGTGAGCTAAGGCATGCAATAGTAGATCACTGCAATGATGAAGCCACTCCTTCCCTGCCTATAAAGTGGTTTGGTCTAGAGATGCAGATAAAGCACACAGCTGTAAGAGGTGTTATCAGCCTTCATAGATGTCTTCAGCTGGCACGGAGCTTAGGTATGGATGAGCAAGCCCTAGAAGCAGCTCTCCTGCACATGGTCAAATATAACCTGTTGCTATGGTACCATAATGTACCCTCTCTTCGCAACATAGTGTTCTGTGATCCCCAAGTTATCCTAAACATCATCTCAGACCTAGTCCAGTGTAAACATGAGCTGGCTGGAGGTGAAGTGTTGGGCATTGCTGGTGTAAAGAATGCATGGTGCTCTAAGTTCAGGGACCATGGTATTGTCAGCACAGATTTTCTTTATTTTAATCGCTTCGAGAAGCATTTTTTGGATGATGTATTTAATGTAGAGCATTTCACAGCCCTCATGTGCCACCTCTTCATTATGGTTCCATTGGAAGGTGGGGATTACTTGATGCCAGCTCTTTTGGACCCTCTTAGTCCTGAGAGCATCAGATGACATAATGCATCAGCACAACCTCTCCTATTGCACCTCCAAAATGATCTTGTTCCATTTGGATTGTTCAGTTGCTTAGTTTCTTCCATTCAGACAGAATGTTCAGTTTTAAAGGTGAATAAAGTACCAGTTTGTCTTTATAGGAACTGCGTGTCTTTCAAATGTAGAAAGTTTCCAGCCCAATTCACCATTATTGATTCCTCATTATTCATAGAGGTGCACCTTGATTCTGCACGAGACGTTCCCACAGCCTGTCCCAGAATACGAAAGCTGATATATGATGGTATTAAAAAATGTAGTGATGTTCTCCATTATCATAGTTTGAAGCTCCTCAAAGATGGCTTTGCCTGTTCTAATAAATCTTGCAAAGGTGTGGCCACACCATATGATGGTGACCCTAACCTGGCATCATGTACCAGCTGTTCTACCGACATGGACCTTACCTCTAATCACACTATATGGATTACAGAGGAAAGAAAATATTCAAATGGTACATTGCCTCACATTATATACCGTGGTTACTTATGTGTTTGGTATTTACCTTGGTTGGTGTATGATGTTGTAACACATTATTACATGTAGTTAATTTGGATTTTCCTTTCTTTAGATCTCGCTTTTAATCTTAAAAATATACTCAATGCTCTTAAAGAAGTGGTGGAATGGAAGTCACTGGGAATCCAACTACATATTAGCTCTTCAAAGATAAAAGAAATTGATATTAATAATCGTGGACAAGTTGCAGATTGCAGATATGAGCTGGTTCAGTTCTGGTTGGAATCAGACACGTCATGCTCCTGGAAGAAGCTGATTGATGCCCTCTCATCCTGTGACCATGTGGTCCTGGCTGAACAATTAAAGACAAAGACATTGTGTACTCCTGTACCATAGCATATTTACAGGTAGCAATAGTGTGTTAGTAGCATGGATCTATCTTGTGTAATGTTGGTGTGGTGTATGACATGGTGTTCTAGCTGAGACTGTACATAGGTGCATTTCTAGTTTATATATGTAGACATTTATACATGATAGTGTATTGTGATGTACATGTATTTACATGCAACGATGTTTTGTACACGATTGGCAAAAGAGTGATCTGTGGCATGTAACCATGGTGCCAGTGTATTGGAATTACCTACCAGGATTTATAATGTCACCTGTGCTCTACTAGACTACCTACTGACTAAGAAGATTACAAATGATATCTCTTCCTCCATCCTGGGTAATTGCCTCTCTGTCACCAAGATGCAGGTCCCCTATGATCTCTGGTATAGAATAGTAGCTGCACGTCCTTAAAAGTCATAGGTACAGTGCCGGGGGTCCGCGTTAATAGATGTTGATTGGCTTCGTTTCCATGCAATCACTCTATTATATGATCTCTGATTACGTGAAATTAGTTGTCTTGCAGTTATTAATCCTTTTTGACCCGGCCGTAAAATAGTTTGCACGTTGTAAAATGCAAATTAGGCAGCGGTTAAACTCGATTGATGGAGCTCTATTACATTGGGACTTCGGAGTGCTTCCTAAAGGACGGGATTCCATAATTTGCAGGTAAGACCTCTTGGCGCTAATATAGGTTGTTAATTAACGTTGTTGTTTGTGCCTGACTTCCTGCATGCTTCCTGGTAAATCTGCCGGGTATTGTTGTAACTTTAAACACTTTTGAATTAATATCATTCCTTCATAGGATTGTCAATCTACATGTAAATGAATTTATGAATGTACAATAACCAATAAAGGATTGAGTCTGAGTCAAATGTCTTAAATTTTCACGCAACTCTTAAGAGACACGCGTACAGGACTATAATAGTTGTACACATTTTTACTGTGGCCCAATGACGCTACACAAAGTATATCGACCGATCGCTGTGCCTAGTCGGGCCACACCCAATTTCGCTGTTCTTTTCACTGAATTACGATGTATAGGTCTGGTCTACGAGACTGTTTTGGCATACGAAATATTAAACAAAAACTCGTGAATGATGATTGTTTAATATTGATCAATTCACTTTAAATCTATAGCTACCATCATCACTAGAGAGATATTCACCCACATATACCTGATTAATATTTTATTAGAGCGAATGCCAGAGCCATTCTCCGAAGAGTGTTATATTAATATAGTATGCTATGTCTTGCAATTATTATTATTATTATTAATTTAAAATTTGCACGTTGTAAAGTGCAAATGAGGCAGCGGTTGGATCTGTTTAGATTGATGGAGCTCTTTTACAGTGGGAGTGCTTCCATTCCATTGCAGGTAAGACCTCTTGGCGCTAATATAGGTTGTTGTTTGTGCCTGACTTCCGCATGCTTCTGATACATGTACATCCGCCCTGTATTGTAATAACTATCAATTTAAGCCAAGTGTCTTATATATATTCTCACGCAACTCACTGGAGAACACGGGACTAATAGTTGTACACATTTGGTAAACATACTGTAGGCCCAATAACGCTACACACTTGGTGAACTGAGCCCAGTGCCGTACACAGGTGGGGAAGATACCCCAGGCCTCCGGGTGGAAAGGGGCCTCCGGGTCCAGAAAATACTATTCCTACAATTGGGGGGGTTGGGGGAATCATCGTCAAAAAATGTGATGCTTGGCATGGGTGAGGGGCCTCATTAATGTAAATACCCCGGGCCTCCGTGCCGCTCTTAACGGGCCTGGCTGAGCCAGTATATCGATCGCTGTGCCTAGTCGAGCCACATCCAACTTCCACTGAATTACGATGTATTGGTCTGGTTTACGAGACTATTTACAATTCAGAAATAACTAAAAGCTCCATTATGATGATTTGTTTTAACATTATTAAGTTTAAACCTGGAATAATTCTTCTACTTTTGATGACCCTAGCTACCGACCTCACTAGAGAGATCATATGTTTTATAAAATTAGAGCGAATGCCAGAGCCATTCTCCGAAGCCTTACCTGTCCGTGTTTGATGTGTTTTTCATGCCTGTGTTATGTAAATTGTTTCTAAGTTTTAAAAAATCCTTTGAAATGTCAGTTCTTGATAAGCATTTGTTTTGTGCTCTGATCATTACATTTACATTAGGCATATTAGTGATAACACATCCCATGGTTGGATTAAATATTGGTCAACTAATATTACCTGCAATTGATAAACATACATGTACATGTGTCTTTATTATGCAGATTTGGTGACCCTACATTGTAGTGAAGGGTTAATGCTATTTTACAGAATTTGGGAAAACAGTTTTCAAATGATTAGCACAGTCTACATGTGATGTATTGGAATTGGTGAACACACCCACATAATTACATGTAGTTTGTTTGATAATCAAATTTGGTGAACAGAATTTATTTTAATGATTGCAATACACTGTTGGACCTGAACACAGCCTAATAATTACATACACACAATTTTTACAATAATTACATGGTGAAATCTCCCTAATTGGTGAACCCAAGCACATTATAGTTGTTACAATTTATGAACACATGCAAAACAGCCTGATGTATGGTAAATTTCACAATTGTGAACAAGTAGTTAAAAACCTATTGGGTTAATTTGTGCCGTGGTTAAGATTTGTGCCAAGTGTGTGTTACCAATATATGAGGTCATGGCAGCGAAAAGGGACCTAGCGCATATTATAAACATTTTCTAGGAAGGAGCATCTAAATTGGCGCATGCAATAAAAATGTACGTGTAATAAAAATTCAGACCACTGTAACTCCATGATGGACAGACTAATTTAATTAAAAATGGTATGCCGTGTTGAATTTAGAATGATTCATCATTATAATTGAACAACAGATTGTGAATCCCAAATTCATTTTGTGTTGATGACGGTAAAATTAACTTTACACTTTTATAGACGTAGGCCTATATTAAAAGCAGTCATGAAGACAGGAGCTAGATATAGTTGGGCGTAGCCCGACCCTCGCGTATTGGCTGAAATACGACAACACGCGAAGGTCGGGCTACGCCCTAACTAGGCAGAAGCTTCGTGGCCAGGATGGCTATTAAAGATGTTCTGTTGATCCAGCAATTATTATAGGGCGTGGTTCACTTCTCTAGTGAAGACAGTGAGACCATGACTCCATTGATTATAATCTAGTTATGTACACACTTATGCTGAAGTGTGTATCAAAACCCTCAACGATGACTCAGAATTAAGTCTCAACGCATTTACGTTAGCGTAAAAGATAACGAACCAGGCCATCAATAACTCACTTCGAATTCACGAGTTACTGCATGGCTTAAGCTTGCCACAAAGAATTATAAGGTACATGCATGCAGTTACATAAAATGCTAAATGTTTGTCTTGCTATTAATAATGTCATTATTTAAAAAAATTAATTAGACAGGGATCTGCAGCTGTTTACTCTATTGATGGAGCTCTTTAACAGCTTCCTAAAGGACGGGATTCCATTGCAGGTATGACCTCTTGGCGCTAATATTGTGTGTTGTTTGTGCCTGTCTTCCTGCATGCTTCCTGGTACATCCGCCGGGTATTGTTATAGCTATAAAGGATTGAGTTTCTGATATTTTCACGCAACTCACTGGAGAACACGGGACTAATAGTTGTACACATTTGGTAAACATACTGTAGGCCCAATACCGCTACACACTTGGTGAGCTGAGCCAGTAAAGTATATCGATCGCTGTGCCTAGTCGGGCCACACCCAACTTCATCACTGAATCACGATGTAGGTCTGTCTGGTCTACGAGACTATTTTGGTGAGCACAATTCAGAAATAATGAAAACTCATCAAAATCAAATGATTTTTGTTTTAATATTGATTATTAAGTTTAAACCTGGAACAATTCTTCTACTTTCGATGACCCTAGCTACCATCCTCACTTGAGAGATATTCACCCCCATATACCTGATTAATATAATTGTCGAAATGTCAGTTATTGATAAGCATCCCTTTGTGCTCTGATTGTTACATTTAGCATATTAGTGATAACACATCCCATGGTTGGATAAATATTGGCCAACTAATATTACGTACAATTGATAAACATACATGTACATGTATGTGTCTTTATTATGCAGATTTGGTAACCCTACATTGTAGTGAAGGGTTAATGCTATTTTACAGAACTTGGGAAAACAGTTTTCAAATGATTAGCACAGTCTTCATGTGATGTATTGGAATTGGTGAACACACCCAAATAATTAGTTTGTTCGATAATCAAATTCCAAAGTTATTATACGATACACAGCAGCAGATACATACTCACAACTAAAAGGCACTACAATTACTATCTGTCTCTTAAGTTAATTGGAACCTGTAATTGTACAAATTGTCAAACACATGTGCACAATTTGGAGAACACACGTATTATACACAATTATTGAACACAGTAACTGTACACAAGTCTGGTGTACATACAATATTTTATGTGTAGGCTTAATTATAGCTCACAATTGATTAACTAAGCCTAATAATTTGTTACAATTCATAAACAATTGGTGAACACTTACGAATTGTGTGTGCAATTTTCGTAGGCAAAAGAATTTATTTTTAGACCATGTTCACCAATACATGTCCATAGTTCACAAGTTGTGTTTGTGTGTGTTCACCAAGTACAAGTATGTTAAATGATGAGATTGAATTCACTAAACTGTACTACATGTATAGGTTCATCATTTTACCATTAAGCATATTCGGTTCAAAACCTATTGGGTTAACTAACTTGTACTTGTGGTCAACAATTATGTAAACCAATAGCATATAATTTGTAAACACACCATGTACATGTAGAAGCAATAATTTTCCACAACTGGAGAACTTAGCATTAACACAATTGGTGAACCACATAATTTATTGTAATAATTGTACAATACACTGTTGGTGAACACAGCCTAATAATTACATACACACAATTTGTGAACATTGGCCCAATAATTTTACACAATCAGTGAAGTCTCCCTAATTGGTGAACCCAAGCACATTATAGTTGTTACAATTGATGAACACATGCAAAACAGCCTGATAATAATTGTCCACAACTGCTGTACTTAGAAGACTTGTAGATTTAATTATTGGGGTCCACAGCCTAATAATTAGTGAACACATGGACTGAGGTGATGTTACACAATTGTTGAATACTGCCTAGTAATTAATAATTGTACAAATGTACATAACTGACATTAACACACACACACACAATGATTTAACACAATGTTTGAACCATAGTCCACAGTCAAATTAAAATATCATGATCTTCAAATTGTGAACACTTCCTATTCCATAATTGGTGAACGCTCAGAATGGAATATTTAGGCTGTGTTCACCAATAATTGTACATGTATTTGTGTATGTTCACCAAGTACATGTATGGAGGCTTATTTAAAAATTGTCTAGATATTGAACATACATGTCTAGACACCATTGTGTGTTCAATATTTACAAATAATTTCACAACTGTGAACAAGTAGTTAAAAACCTATTGGATTAATTTTTGCCGTGGTTAAGAATTGTGTGTTACCAATATATATTCTTTTTAACCCCATTGAGCCAATAATTTTGTGCAATTGGTGAACTTAGCCTTAAGTGCATGTATCATTCAACACACTTGGTGAACCACACGATGTATTGTAATAATCATACAATATTACATGTATTGGTCACTGAACACAACCTAATAATTGTACACACAATTTGTGAACTTTGGCCCAACACATGTGAGCCATTTGTACATGTATTTATGTACATACATTATAACATACATACATGCCACACAATTTGACCCAATAATCTTACGTGAACCCAAGCACATTGACCAGGGTGGTGTTTAGCAATACTTATAATACAATGTTATGAATGTCACTTAATACCCTGGTTTTTTGGCCTAGACATTGGCCAATGTGAGCTAAACCTAACGATTGTACACATGTACATCTACCTGTACACAACTCGTAAAAATTGGCTAAATAATTTTACATTTGTTTATTTGTTAATAGTCTAGTTGTGTGAGGTGTTAATATGCTTCTTACAGTACATGTACATGTAATTTGTGAACTAACATTGACCCAATAGTTTAACAACTGGTAAACTGGTGAAGATTGTCTAAATAATTTTGCACACGTTAAGTGTGTGAACTAATAATTGCTTAACATTGACATATTAAATTTACATTCATAATGGATGGGCCTTTAAGAATTGTTTATCACAAATAGTGAACACTGCCCCAGTAATTTATAATTGATGAAACTTAATAACATGTATTTCCAATAATAGCTGATAATTGGTGAACACAGTAGGATTGGGTAATTATCTTATCACATTGTTCATCACTTTGATGTGTGGGACTGCAGTGAAATAAAAAAGAACAAAATAGTGAAAAATAATAATAACTATAAAAATTGTGGCTCTAAACAGTGATTAAACTTTATCCCAATACAGCATATGGAAATCATGATTTCAACACAGTATCATAATAATTGTACACAACTCCTTTACATCATTACATCTTTATTATTTTGTACACATACGACACAAAGTAACATTTGAACTACATGTACATGTAGCTAGCCAGCAAACCTTGGATATTGGATATTAATGTCTCAAATGTGTAATCCACTCTGGAACTCAGCTACAGTATATGCATGTGAAAATTATCGATCGATTTATAAACATCATGAGAAAGTTTCTTACTATCTGTCTCTGAAGTTAATTGGTACCTGTTATTGTACAAACTGTCGAACACATGTGCACTATTTGGAGAACACATGTATTATACACAATTATTGAACACAGTAACTGTACACAAGTCTGGTCTACATACATTATTTTATGTGTTGGCTTAATTATAGTGTCTATTTGCGCCCGTGTGCACAGGTGTGCATACTGTACGTACAGTGTGTACAGGTGTGCACACTTTATTTACACCTTCATATTTGTATTATTTTTTGGATTTATGTACCAAATTTTACACCATTTTAAAGATGAATCATTGTAGAATATGGGGAAATACAGAATATTAGAAACTATTCAATAAACTCACAGTTTGTCGGCCTCAAAAACTACCCAAAAATTGTGCGCACGTGACATTTATAAATAAATATGGAGGGTGCACAGGACAGAGTTCTTAGGACCCGTCGTACCAGGTGAGTTATTAACAAACTGTCGCTTCGTAACTAAATGCCATGTTAATGAATTCATATCACTTTACAGTGCTGGCTGTTCTGTGGGTGCTAAACGGCAGCGCCGGGTTGAACCAGTCGCCAGTGAAGAAACGTTATTAGGCACTCAAGAAGACAGCGCAGCAGTCAGCCAGGGACTGCAAATAGGTTCTCAAGCTGTAGGGTGTGGCAGGGCACTAAGCCGTGGAGCGCACACTGGTTCACAAGCTGTAGGACGTGGCAGGGCAGTAGGCCGTGGAGCGCACACTGGTTCACAAGCTGTAGGACGTGGCAGGGCACTAAGCCGTGGAGCGCACACAGGTTCACAAGCTGTAGGACGTGGCAGGGCAGTAGGTCGTGGAGCGCACACTGCTTCACAAGTTGTAGGACGTGGCAGGACAGTAGGCCGTGGAGCGCACACTGCTTCACAAGTTGTAGGACGTGGCAGGGCAGTAGGCCGTGGAGCGCACACTGGTTCACAAGCTGTAGGACGTGGCAGGGCTTCTAGGGGACGGGATCAAGTTAGGGCACAGAGACACAGTGCTACTGTAGAGGAACTCCCAAATGAAAGAGAAGGAAATATTGATGAGGATGAATCCGACATTGAGATAGAAGAGAATCCATTGCCACCTCATAGAGAAGATGTAACACATGTGTTTGTTCATGATGTGGGATGGAAAAAGAATGTAGGTCGTGCTTTATGCCCAGCAGCAACACATGGGTACTCTCAGCATGCCCAGTTCCATCTCTATAACGCTGCTGAAGCCACAGAATTTGAATACTTTCTGTCTTGTTTTCCATGTAACCTTGTGGATAGTATTTGCTGTTTGATGACCACAAAAGGCCAGGAGCAACGAAAAGGAGTCTCATTTAATGTTTCCATGGGGGAATACTGGCTCTTCATGGGTTATCTTATGTACATGTTATGCCATCCCATTGAACTCCCTATCCAAGACTACTGGGAAGGACCCCTCTCAACAAAATATGGGGCATGTGCTAGCTTTGTCAAGCATGACCTGGGCAAGTTTGGACTCAGCTACAGCAGATTCCGCAGATTGATGCAGGCTTTTACACTACCCCAGTATTCTGAATGTCAGACTGAGCCTTTCTCAGTGATCAGACGTTTTGTAGATGAGTGGAACCAAGTTATGCAGCGCTGTATTTCTCCAGGCCCCATTCTAGTTGTTGATGAAAGTATGGGGCAGTGGTTAGGGAAAGGGATGCCAGGGCTGATGTTTGTTGCTAGAAAGCCCACACCTAATGGAAGGGAGGCCCACACCACTGCTGACGCTGACACTGGATGTATCATCAACTATGAAATATATGAAGGCAAAACACTGATGGCTGACAAAAAGCATGTCAGAGAACTTGGTGCTGGTACTGCTGCAGCTTTGAGACTCACTGCACCCTGGGCACATACAGGTCGTATAGTAATCCTGGATAGTGCTTTTGCAAGCCTGAAGGCTGCCAAAGCCTTAGCAGGTGCAGGGCTGTACATGGTTGGTAATGTTAAAACTGCACATACAGGCTTTCCAAAAGGTTGGTTAAATAGCCAGGTAACAGAGAGGGGTGAGCGTGCTTGTGCAACACATGCTTTCACTGTAAATGGTCAGCAGTGGGAGGCATTGGCTGCTCTGGATAAAGACAAGCAACCAATGTCCCTTATTGGGACAGCTGGAACTACTAACATGGGAAAAACACTTGTCCGAAACTTTACAGTGAGACACAGCAATGGTGATTGGCAGACCAGGACAGCACATTTGGAACAGTGGCATATTCATGAGATCTATCGCTCAAACTTCAATGTCATTGATAAACATAATGGCAAGAGGCAAGGCTTTGCATCTTTTGAAGAGACATGGAAGACACACAGCTGGTGGGTGCGGGACTTTCAAGTCTTGTTTGGCATTTCTGAAGTGAATGCTTATCTGCTGTGGGTAAAGTTCAAACCAGGACAAGAACAGGTCAGCTTGAGTAACTTTCGTATGCAGCTGTGCCATCAGATGCTGAATAACAAATGGATAATAGCTGAACGGAATGCTACATGTACATCCAGATCAGTGCAACCCGAGCAAGATTGTAATGTAGTCCATCAACTGATCAACTGCGATAGAGGCCATTGCAGAATGTGTGGGCTTATCACTCGTTGGAGGTGCGAATGTTTACCCCAGTCCCCTCCTGCACCTGGTGCTAAAAGAAGAAAGGACGGATCAGCAATGTATTTGTGTCCTGCATCTAAGCGTAGATGTTTGATACAACACATTGAAGGGAATGCACCTGTGAATCTGAAGAAGCTAGCAGCATTACAGAAATGGAATGCACGAAACTGACATTGAACTGATATAATAGTCCTGCTTGCTTAGATTGTGACCGTATTTAACCTGATTGTGTAATGAGTGTTGCTTTTACAACACCTGTCCAATGATTGTGTGAAATTTACATACTGTGTTATGCTCAAGCATTACAATTGAAGTCTAGATCTGTAACCATGCATACTTGCATGTGCAATGTTAAAGTGTGCACAAGTGTACACACTGTACTGCCAAATTCAACACAAAAAATTTAAACAAGTGTACTCAGCTGATTTAATACACAAGTAATAGTACTTACTGTCATCTATCAGTATCAACATTCAACTACACAAAATACATTATGGCTGTTTTGAATTTAACAATGTGCACACCTGTACACAATTTAAAATGCCAGGGCCCAGACACTGCTAGTGAAATAAAAGGAATTCATTTACATTGCATCGGAATAGTAAAGCATATGTATCAACTTACTACCCACTTTTCATTTGCAGTCCACATACTTTGACATGTGCCTTTTAAGATGCAAATTTTCGTCATACAATAGTAACTGAAGCTGCTCCATTATCATAGGATAGGCTGCATATTTTAGGACCACAGTTCTACTACTCATCAGTGCATCAATGGAGAATAACATATATTAATTTCACAGCCACTGAGTTTAATATGAGGGATCTAATGATTCAAATTGTGAATGAGGTAAAGCATGCACGGGTGTACACACTTTCCGAAGCAAATAGACAATAGCTCACAATTGATTAACTGAGCCTAATAATTTGTTACAATTCATAAACAATTGGTGAACACTTACAAATTGTGTGCGCAATTTTAATAGGCAAAAGAATTTATTTTTAGGCCATGTTCACTAATACATGTCCATAGTTCACAAGTTGTATTTGTGAGTGTTTACAAAGTACATGTATGTTAAATGATGAGGCTGAATTCTATATTACATGTATAGGTTCATCACTTTCCATTAAGCATATGCAGTTCAAAACCTATTGGGTTAACTAACTTGTACTTGTGGTCAACAATTATGCAAACTGTGTGTTCACCAATAGCATATAATTTGTAAACACACCATGTACATGTACATGTAGACGCAATCAATCAATTGGTGAACTTAGCATTAACACAATTGGTGAACCACACAATTTATTGTAATAATTGTACAATACACTGTTGGTGAACACAGCCTAATAATTCATACACACAATTTGTGAACATTGGTCCAATAATTTTACACAATCAGTGAAGTCTCCCTAATTGGTGAACCCAAGCACATTATAGTTGTTACAATTGATCAACACATACAAAACAGCCTGATAATAATTGTCCACGACTGCTGTACTTAGAAGACTTGTAGATTTAATTATTGGGACACACAGCCTAATAATTAGAAATATGGACTGCAGTGATGTTACACAATTGTTGCTTTGTGATTTACATCTTTTAGCAATGCAGTATTGATTGTATTTGACAATGTTTGAAGAATTGCTAGAAAGTAATAACATTTTCTGAATTAATAACCATTTCTACAGTAGAATGAGATTTTGGTTTGTTCTTAGATCATATGAGTTTGCTAAAAATTAATTTTAACTTGCGTCCTACGTGTAGGACGATAATCCTATGCATAGGATGACAGGAGATTAAAGGTTAACACAAATGATGCATCTGACTTTTACACATGTAGGCTTAATAAATACTCCAACTTAATAATTTCTCAAACAGCCTAATAATGTTAATGTTACAATTTTTGAGCATTGGCCAGATAATTCAATTGTGCTACATGTATACAATGTACATTACATAATTTATGGAAATGGCCTATAATGTGTACACGTGTAATTCTACAATATTAGTGAATACACGGGCACAATGATTTAACACAATGGTTGTACCATAGTCTGCTGTCAAATATCATGGTCCGTTCACTGTCACAGACTTTAGTTGCAGAGGTATCTCAAATTAACCCAATAATTGTGAACACAGCCTATTCCATAATTGATGAACGCACACAAATGGAATATTTAGGCTGTGTTCACCAATAATTGTATTTGTGTGTGTTCACCAAGTACATGTATGGACACTTAGTCAATTGTGTAGATACAGGGTGATTGAAAAGTCGTGCAAAATCGTTGAATTGCTATAACTCCTGAACTGAACAATGAAATTAAACCAAAACATACACCAATGACCAGCTTAAAGTTATTGATGAGTAGTTATTAAAAATTAATTGTTGCTCAGTTTATTAACACCTTGACAATGCTTTGATCAAAGAACAGAGCAATAATTTAACTACTCATCAATAACTTTAAGCTGGTCATTGGTATAAATTTTGGTTATAAAACAGCAAAATTTTTCATTGTTCAGTTCTGGAGTTATACATGTACCAATTCAAAGATTTTGCACGAATATTCAATCACCCTGTATAACTTGTTTTATAGTCTTAAAAATTAAAAAAATAGAAGTACCATTTTCACTGTACATGTAATTGTGTCTCATGATGTTTATAAATAGATCGGTAATTTTCATAAGCATATACATGTACTACTGTAGTTCAAGAGTGGATTACAAATTTAGTATCCAATATCCATGGTTTACAGGCTAGCTAGTTCAAATGTTACTTTATCCATGTATGTGTTGTATTAAAGTTTACAAAATAAAGATGAACAATTTTATTCTAAAATTTTATTCTAAAATCTGTGGATAATACAAATGTAAGAAACTGCAATAACAGGTGAACATCAACAATGAGTCCTTAAGGCTGAACAGGATGAGAGACACTGTGCATACTCTATAAATACACTGATCCATGATAGAAACCAGTACGCTTATCTGTTATCTTATGTGATGTCATTGTAGATAGAAAAAAGTATGAAAGTGCAAGTGACTCACAATGCTGAACACGTCTTGTTGATTCATAGCTTAGTTGCCAAATTATTATCAAACTATTGATATTAATGTGTCAAGCTGATATAAAATTGAATTACATTTAAATAGAAATACATTTATATAGAAATATATAAGTGATCTAGAAGACATTTACATAAAATTTTATTTATCTTTAAAAAACAGTGCACATGTACATGTATATACACTGACCAGCCAATAGCATGTGATAACACTGCATGTACTCAGCCTAAAAACTGCACACACAATTTTTATATATACATGTATATACAAATTTAGTTGTGTACATAAATTGTGTGATCAGAAATTGAATTATTCAGCCAATGTGTGCTGTGGTGTACCGTTGTGTAAGGAGTGTGTTCACCAGTTATGGAATAGGCTGAGGTCACAATTATTGGGCCAATCTGAGACAATTGTGTTCAATCATTACATTAAGGTGAACAACTGTGTTTGTTACACAACCTAATAATCATACATTACTGCCCACAGTTTGTGAATAAACACATCTACAGACATTAAAATTTTATTTAGCCAATGTTCACAAACTGTGTGTAGTTCAAACATTTGTATGCACATGATTATTAATTAAATCTTGTGATGTTGCTGGAACAAAACTTTAGACAGAGGATGGTACATGTATCTTACCCTCAACAGTGACCTACATGTACATGGTATATTCTGTACGTGTAGTTTGACATAATTTAGTGAAAATAATATTGCATGTACAGCAGATCTGAGTAGGTTCAATAATTGTGTAAAGTACGTGTGTTACTGGTCAATGTGTTAGACAATATGTCACATTACATGTGCACAAGGATAAGACTGGTGTTCATCATTTTAAACATTTTTCACCAATTAGACAATAGTATATGGGAAAGTGGTCTGGTTATTAATAGTGTTCTCTGCTATAAAAGCACAGATGTGAATAAATACATGTCCTGTGTAGTGCATAATGGAACTTTACCTTAAGATTTGGAATTGGATAGAAGATTCATATCTTATCACATTGTTCGTCACTTTGATGTGTGTGACTACATTGAAAAAAAAATGAACATAATAGTCTCTATACCAGATTAAACTTTATCCCAAATACAGCAAACATGATTTCAACACAGTATCATAATAATTGTACACAACTCCTTTGCATACATGTACGTATATTATATAATTACATTAATAACAACATTACAGGGAATACAAAAATGTATGTACTATGTAATAATAATGTTGTTCTTTGCATAGTGTTACTGATGTACATGTACATGTAAACATCAACACATAAATTTAATTACCCAATCCTACTGTGTTTACCAATTATCAGCTATTATTAGACATACACTTGTACAATAGTATACAATGTACCACATTATTAAGCTTATAAATTACTGTGGCCATTTGTGTAAAGAACAATTCTTAAAGGCTCATCCATTATGAATGTAAATTTTATGTGTCAATGTTATCTGACACATTAAATTATTAGTTTACATTATTATACATAACAATTTAATTACTTGACCACAACTTCCTAAAATATCAATTCGTACACAAGATACAAAATACACTGACGCACAATTACATACACATAACAATTCATGAGGGCACAATCCTGGTGAGGATAGCCGAAGAAATGGATCTCATGAGGCAGGTGTTAAGCCTTTATTTTACATTATTAGTTCAATTATTAGTTTAATTATTAGTTCACAAATTACTGTGTGTAAAATTCAATCTTCACCAGTTTACCAGTTGTCAAACTATTGGGTCAATGTTCACAAATTACATGTACATGTACTGTAAGAAGCATATTAACACCTCACACAACTAGACTATAAACAAATAAACAAATGTAAAATTATTTAGCCAATTTTTACCAGTTGTGTACAGGTAGATAGATGTACATGTGTACATTCGTTAGGTTTAGCTCACATTGGCCAATATCTAGGCCAAATACAGTGACATTCATAAAATTGTATTATAAGTAAATGCCACCCTGGTGCTTGGAATTGTATTCCTCAATTGTATCAACTACATGTATAACGTGCTTGGGTTCACCACTAATTATGTAAAATTATTGGGTCAAATTGTGTGGAATTGTAAACTACATGCATCAACATGTATGTACACAAATACATGTACAAATGGCTCACAAATTGTGTGTACATGTACATGTACATGTATGGTTGTGTTCAGTACATATACATATATTGTGTGGTTCACCAAGATACTTAAGGCTAAGGTCATCAATTGCACAAAATTATTGGTTCTATCTTTACAAATTATATGTATTATGAGCAGCACAAAGTGACCTACATGTACATGCTTTAAAGTTTTCTAATTGTTTCATATTCTAAGAGACACTTATGTCCTCTACAACTTCTTTCTTACACACTGGAAATTAGTCTGTCCATCATGGAGTAGTAGTGGTCTAATTACTTGAACATTTTTATTCCATGTGTGAATTTAGATGCTCCTTCCTAGAAAATGTTTATAATATGCACTAGGTCCCTTTTCACTGCCACGACCACATATATTGGTAACACACACTTTGCACAATTCTTAACCACGGCACAAATTAACCCAATAGGTTTTTTAACTACTTGTTCAGTAGTGAATTTTACCATACAAGTGTCTAAACACATGTATGGTAAATTTTAAATAGGTTTTTAACTATTTTTAACTACATGTACTTGTTCATAGTTGTGAAATTTACCATATACATGTATCAATCATACACGTGTCTAAACACATGTATGTTCAATATCAATATCTACACAATTTACTAAGTGTCCATACATGTACTTGGTGAACACACACAAATACAATTATTGCTGAAATATGGTGAACACAAATATTCCACTTGTGAGTGTTCACCAATTATGAAATAGGCTGTGCTCACATGTGTATATGTGCTACATGTATGTATGTATACATGTAGCACAATTGAATTATCTGGCCAATGCTCAAAAATTGTAACATTATTAGGCTGTTTGAAGAATTATTAAGTTGGAGTAATTATTAAGCCTACAGGTGTAAAAGTCAGGTGCATCATTTGTGTTAATGTCAGTTATGTACATTTGTACAATTATTAACTACTAGACTGCAATTGTGTAACATCACTGAAGTCCATATGTTCACAGCTAATTATTAGGCTGTGGACCCCAATAATTAAATCTACAAGTCTTGTAAGTACAGCAGTTGTGGACAATTATTATCAGACTGTTTTGTATGTGTTCATCAATTGTAACAACTATAATGTGCTTGGGTTCACCAATTAGGGAGACTTCACTGATTGTGTAAAATTATTGGGCCAATGTTCACAAATTGTGTGTATGTAATTATTAGGCTGTGTTCACCAACAGTGTATTGTATAATTTTATTACAATAAATTGTGTTAATGCTAAGTTCACCAATTGTTGCTTCTACATGTACATGGTGTATTGTACAAATATTATGTGGTTCGCCAATTTTGTTATTGCTAAGTTCTCCAGTTGTGGAAAATTATTGCTTCTACATGTACATGGTGTGTTTACAAAATATATGCTATTGGTGAACACACAGTTTACATAATTGTTGACCACAAGTACAAGTTAGTTAACCCAATAGGTTTTGAACCGAATATGCTTAATGGTAAAATGATGAACCTATACATGTAGTACAGTTTAGTGAATTCAGCCTCATCATTTAACATACATGTACTTGGTGAACACTCACAAATACAACTTGTGAACTACATGTACATGTATTGGTGAACATGTACATGTAGTACAGTTTACCATATAAAAATTGCCCACATAATTTGTAAGTGTTCACCAATTGTCTATGAATTATGTATAAATTAATAGGCTCAGTTAATCAATTGTGAGCCATAATTAAGCCTACACATAAAATACTGTATGTAGACCAGACTTGTGTACAGTTACTGTGTTCAATAATTGTGTACAATACATGTGTTCTCCAAATAGTGCACATGTGTACGACAATGTGTACAATTACAGGTTCCAATTAACTTAAGATACAGATAGCAAGAAACGATGATTATAAATAGATTGCTAATTTTCATAAGCATATACATATAATGTAGCTGAGTTCCAGAGTGGATTACACATTTGTGACATTAATATCTAATATCCAAGGTTTGCTGGCTAGCTACATGTACATGTAGTTCAAATGTTACTTTGTGTCGTATGTGTACAAAATAATAAAGATGTAATGATGTAAAGGAGTTGTGTACAATTATTATGATACAGTGTTGAAATCATGATTTCTATATGCTGTATATTGGGATAAAGTTTAATCACTGTTTAGAGCCACAATTTTTCTAGTCATAAATGGTTTATTATTATTTTTGACTTTTTTATATCCCTGCAGTCACACACATCAAAGTGATGAACAATGTGATACGATATGAATCTTCCAAATCTTAAGGTAAAGTTCCATTATGTACATGCAAGTTTAATTACCCAATCCTATTGTGTTCACCTATTATTAGTTATTAAGTTTCATCAATTATAAATACAATTAAAATATACTAAATCACGTTCAAAATATACACAAATGAAACCAACAAATAAATAAAGATAAACGATAAAGATTTTAAAGCATGATATTCAGGCAAAGATAGTGGTCAATTATAAATAACTGGGGCAGTGTTCACCATTTGTGTTAAAGGCCCACCCTTTATGAGGGTAAATTTGTTAAGCAATTATTAGTTCGCAAATTACTGTGTGTAAAATTATATAGAGAATCTTCACCAGTATACCAGTTGTTAAATTATTGGGTCAATGTTAGTTCACAAATGACATATGTACATGTACTGTAAGAAGCATTTGATCACGTCACACAACTAGACTATCAACAAATAAACAAATGTAAAATTATTTAGCCAATTTTTACCAGTTGTGTACAGGTACATTGTACATGTGTACAGTCGTTAGGTTTAGCTCACATTGGCCAATAATGTCTAGGCCAAAAAACCAGGGTATTAAGTGACATTCATAGCATAAGCATTGCTAAACATCTGGTCAATGTGCTTGGAATCATGTTCATCAATTGTATCAACTATTCTGTAACAATCAACCAAGGCATGTGGCTGGTTATTTCCTCATATTAACTGAAATATCCTACGTGGGTCTAATATATGGTAATTTAATTAATGAGCACTTTCTGAATGATGAAGTACATAAAATATACATATAACAACCCTTACCACCCTTACCAAGTGGCAAATGAGCGGTAATATTGGGCCAAACACACTTAAGATCTGATGAAAAGAGACACATAATCCCATGCAGTGATGATGATCTTCAAGTGTGTTGCTTTTGCGTAAATATGATTTTCTATCTCTATCTCTATCAGACGCAGCAAAATTGTATGAAGAAGCTATGAAGGAAGGTTCAGTAAATATATCGATTATCAAATGCCTGGTGCTTGGGATAGCAGGTGTGGGGAAGACCCACCTCAAGAGGCTCCTCCTACCAGATGGTAATGATAAATCCACCAGTCGTGTTAGCACAGGACTGGCAGATAACCCAGTACAGGCATTTGTTGGCTCTGTCAAGTCCATACTAGCAGGTGTGGATGAGAATGATCCAGGTAGGTGGGAGGTTATTGATGAGGCTAAGCTGATGCAGGTCCTTGCAAGTGCATACCATTTGAAGCCTACACCTACCAAAACCCAGATACCTCAACCTCCATCACTTCCAATGGCTTCAGAGAACCTCACTAATAAAAGTTCTCAACCAGCTAAGACAGCTCCTAAACCATCTACCCTAGAACCATTGGAAGCAGAGCATCATAGTGACCGTGACGTGTTTGACAACCCAGCTACTAGAGAAGTAGATAGTCTATTCATAGAAGCATTCAAAAATATAAGCAGTAAGAAAGTGTTAAACGTTAGATTGGTCCAGTTCATTGACAGTGGTGGTCAGCCCCAGTTTCTTGAACTCTTACCAGTCTTTGTTCAAGATATTTCTGTTGTTCTCTATGCTGTAAACCTTTCTAAAAGTCTCAACCACTGCCCTATGATCTATTTCTACGGAAAGGACAGTCAACCAGTAGGAAATCCGTACAAGTCTCCATCTTCCCACAAGCAGGTGTTGGAGCAGTGTGTGAGAGCTGCACATGCCAGAGATTTCCGTCCTCATTTGTTTGTAGTAGGAACTCACCGCGATGAGGAGGATAAGTGTTCTGAGACGAAGGGGGGAAAAGGTGATGTCATCAAGCAAATGGTGAATTCAGAGTACCTGATATGCAAGAATGGTGTGGACGTAATCTGGGATATAAATGGTGCAAACCCTGATTCCTATGACCAAAAGGTAGCTGGTGAGCTAAGGCATGCAATAGTAGATCACTGCAATGATGAAGCCACTCCTTCCCTGCCTATAAAGTGGTTTGGTCTAGAGATGCGGATAAAGCACACAGCTGTAAGAGGTGTTATCAGCCTTCATAGATGTCTTCAGCTGGCACGGAGCTTAGGTATGGATGAGCAAGCCCTAGAAGCAGCTCTCCTGCACATGGTCAAATATAACCTGTTGCTATGGTACCATAATGTACCCTCTCTTCGCAACATAGTGTTCTGTGATCCCCAAGTTATCCTAAACATCATCTCAGACCTAGTCCAGTGTAAACATGAGCTGGCTGGAGGTGAAGTGTTGGGCATTGCTGGTGTAAAGAATGCATGGTGCTCTAAGTTCAGGGACCATGGTATTGTCAGCACAGATTTTCTTTATGTTAATCGCTTCGAGAAGCATTTTTTGGATGATGTATTTAATGTAGAGCACTTCACTGCCCTCATGTGCCACCTCTTCATTATGGTTCCATTGGAAGGTGGTGACTACTTGATGCCAGCTCTTTTGGACCCTCTTAGTCCTGAGGGCATCAGACGACATAATGCATCAGCACAACCTCTCCTATTGCACCTCCAAAATGATCTTGTTCCATTTGGATTGTTCTGTTGCTTAGTTTCTTCCATTCAGACAGAATGTTCAGTTTTAGAGGTGAATAAAGTACCAGTTTGTCTTTATAGGAACTGCGTGTCTTTCAAATGTAGAAAGTTTCCAGCCCAATTCACCATTATTGATTCCTCATTATTCATAGAGGTACACCTTGATTCTGCACGAGACGTTCCCACAGCCTGTCCCAGAATACGAAAGCTGATATATGATGGTATTAAAAAATGTAGTGATGTTCTCCGTTATCATAGTTTGAAGCTCCTCAAAGATGGCTTTGCCTGTTCTAATAAATCTTGCAAAGGTGTGGCCACACCATATGATAGTGACCCTAACCTGGCATCATGTACCAGCTGTTCTACCGACATGGACCTTACCTCTAATCACACTGTATGGATTACAGAGGAAAGAACTCATTCAAATGGTATGTTAATTTGAGCCTCTCTGGCCTCATCTGTACAAATATGTAATGACAATTCCCTCCTCCTTTTGCGTATATCTTATTTTAGATAAGTGTAGTAGATGAAGTTTAGTGTACATATTCCACAGTCTGTTATGACATATGAACCATCCCCTCATTGAAACAATTCATCCGCTGCTACAACTAGATACACAGCCATTGTTCTGACAGGTCTCATTCTAACTCGACATGCATACCCCAAGTACATGTTGGCCCATAATAGTGAATCATGACCTAGTTCCTAAACCCGATAATGATTTGCTAGTAAGATATTCATTGTAGTGGTAGGAAACATCTTACATGTATGTGATGAACATAGCCATGTCTGCCTTTGTTTTGTTGAGGTATTACATGTAGAAGCATGATGGGTAACCTTTCCTTTCTCTTGTAGTGTCTACTTCCATGGCCGCCTCCTCTTCTTCCCAGCTATTGTCAGAGCTAGTGGTCCAAGTAATGCCACAGTTGGAAGGTTAGTAGCTGTAGTGATTGGTATACATGTTGTGTATAGGGAGCCCCATGTTGTGTATAGGGGGCCACATGTTGTGTATAGGACCACATGTTGTGTATAGGGGGCCACATGTTGTGTATAGGGGGCCACATGTAGTGTATAGGGGGTCACATGTTGTGTATAGGGGGCCACATGATGTGTATAGGGGGCCACATGTTGTGTATAGGGGGCCACATGTTGTGTATAGGGGGCCACATGTTGTGTATAGGGGGCCACATGTTGTGTATAGGGGGCCACATGTTGTGTACAGGGGGCCACATGTTGTGTATGAGGGGGCCACATGTTGTGTATAGGGGGCCACATGTTGTGTATAGGGGGCCACATGTTGTGTATAGGGGCCACATGTTGTGTATAGGGGGCCACATGTTGTGTATAGGGGGCCACATGTTGTGTTTGGGGCCACATATTGTGTATAGGGGGCCACATGTTGTGTTTGGGGGGGGGGGCCACATGTTGTGTATGGGGGGGGGGGCCACATGTTGTGTATAGGGAGCCACATGTTGTGTATAGGGGACCACATGTAGTGTATAGGGGGCCACATGTTGTGTATGAGGGGGCCACATGTTGTGTATAGGGGGCCACATGTTGTGTATAGGGGGCCACATGTTGTGTATAGGGGGCCACATGTTGTGTATAGGGAGCCCCAAGTTGTGTATAGGGGGCCACATATTGTGTATAGGGGTCACATATTGTGCATAGGGGGCCACATGTAGTGTATAGGACCACATGTTGTGTATAATCATTGAATAGGTTATGGTTTGCCCCTCCTCCAGGAACACCCACCATGCCAGAACTATTATCTTTGTCTGCTAAGAAGGTCAATGTAGCTGTAGAAGTTGGTGTAAAGTATTCAAGTTTTGGTATATTTCTACTGAATGATACCAATGGAGTCATTGTACAAGCATTGGAGATGGAACACCATTGGAATGCAGAGAGAATCAACATGGCCATTCTCCAACGATGGCTTCAGGGCATGGGTGTAAAGCCTGTGACCTGGTCTACTCTGGTGGACGTCCTTAGAAAATTTTGAATATGATAACTATTACTGTAGTAGGTAGCAAACACTGTTTCAGGCTTGTGATGTAGGTAGTGTGCAGTAACATGTGAACGTTTCACAATTTAGCCCATTATGATAACTAGTATTCTTGTTAGCACAATTGGTCCCAAAATATAATGTATGCGACCAGTATATCTGTACAACTTTTTGTGTGTCAGTAATTTTTTTAATGATAATACTTTTTATACACTATCAATAAGGTGACACGTCTTACAGGTGTCTAGCTTAGCTCTAATCAAGTTCATGCTTATTAAGGTGGAGTGACACCTGCAAGCTGTACATTATATCAGCTGGTCTTGGCTGGGAATGGTCAGGATTAGCCCACTGCTGACTTCTGGAGCTAGCACATGGTGGATGAAGTGCACTAAGGTGTCCCACAGAGCTATGTGGTGTGGAATAGCATCACCCCAACATTTCCTGATTACAGCATGCATACATGTGTCCAAGGGGGTCCCGCTGACTGTGGGTGGGGCTGAAGGCACACTGAGCGGATGACTATTCCTTTTACGGTTTCTGTGACTGATAACAAAATAGGTTAATATCAGTTTCAGCCTCTCCCATGCACTGAATATGTAATTATTCCCATAACTTCGTTCTTTGCATTAAATCGCCTACTTCCTACATTTACGTAGTGTAATTCTTTGAACACCAATAAAGGTACATGTATGTATATGACATTGTGTGCATGCTCATGTCAGTAAGTCACATTATGTTTGAAGGTTTTGTGGCTCCAAAAGTGTTGGTAGAAATGGGCCAGTAATTTTGCAATTAGTGAATGCTTGTACACAATTAGTGATCACATCCCAACAAGTGTACACATTTGGTGAAAATACGTGGACAGAAAAGCTGGCCTAATTATTGGTACACATTTGGTTAAATAAATTGGTGAACACAGCTACATTGCTGTACCATCACCAAATTATATATATTTAAACCTTCGTTGAGGAAGCCCTTGATGCACGCGGCTGACAACTCGTCGAAGAAGATGAAAACACCTAAAACAAGTGGACATCCACTTGCAGGATGACCAGATGATAGGTAGAGCTGGTCATGATGAACTGAAAGAAAAAAGAAATTGGCTAGTACATGTATCACCAAGAACACAAAAAGGGAGAATTGTATCCAGACACCTGCCTGAGACCCAAAACCATGCACAAGACTAGAGACCTGGTTCCACCAAGATGATCACACAAACACCCAAAACCCAGGCACCACCCAAATTAACCAGCACTGTAGCCAGAAAGCCTCCCACACCCCACCACCACCACCAACACCAGAACCACAGAATCCCTGCCCTCATGTCCCTACAGCTACCCCCACTCGCGAACTTTCCCTTTTTCCCACCTGAACCCTATAGATTTCACCCCCTGTCCTGAAGGTCTGGTGAAATTCCCTGGTACTACCCCCAGGGACATACAGGTTCGTTCCCCAATAACACAGACCAATGGCAGTATTTTTAGGAACCCTCTACACCCATAACACTGCTGCCAAAGATCCCAAGGGTGGAAAGGATTATCATGGGAGGCCAACAGATGTTCATCTCCCCACTCCAAATTACATGTATGAATTTACACCATGTACATATACAGGGATACATCCTGAAGTGTTCAATCTCAGCCACCATCTCAATGCAGCCTGGTATTTGTTGGACTCCAGGTACAAGCCCAAACCAACAGAGGGGATCACTGACAGCCAAGAGGCTGCACGAGGAGATTAGCATTTATATTTGTATTCATGTATTGAATTGTTGCTGCTGTTATTATAGCCTTCAGTAATTGTTTCCCTCCATCACAGTGGTACACCTCATAATGATGATACCAAGCCTGTGGACAACTTCAGGGAGAGAAATTAAATTAAAGCTGTCATGAAGGCAGGAGCCAGATATAGTTGGGCGTAGCCCGACCTTCGCGTATTGGCTGAAATATGCCAACACGCCCAACTAGGCAGAAGCTTCGTGGCCAGGATGGCTATTAAAGATGTTCTGTTGATGTTCTATTGATCCAGCAATTATAATAGGGCGTGATTCACTTCTCTAGTGAAGACAGTGAGACCGTGACTCCATTGATTATAATCTAGCTATGTACACACTTATGCTGAAGTGTGTATCAAAACCCTCAACGATGACTCAGAATTAAGTCTCAATGCATAATTTTACGTTAGCGTAAAAGATAACGAACCAGGCCATCAACAACTCACTTCGAATTCACGAGTTACGGCATGGCTTAAGCTTGCCACAAAGAATTATAAGGTACATGCATGCAGTTACATCTAATGACCCAAAATGCTATATGCAGAATAATTTTTGTCTTGTGGTTAATAATATCATTTGATTATTTTAAAAAAATAATTAGACAGGGATCTGCAGCTGTTTACTCTATGGAGCTCTTTAACAGCGGGAGTAGTCTCGTACCATTACCGTCTATGACGTAAGCTGTAAACAGTATAATCACTACGTTCTGAACGTAGTGATTACTCCCGTCACATGCCTTACATGGTAATTGTTACCACAACCCTCCCCACTTGATTATTACATTGGTACCAGCATCCATTCGCACGCCAGGTCAGCCATACACTTCACATAGAAGAATGACCCACTCCCTTCACTCCCTTATCAACCCTCTGCCACGTGTGGCAACACCAATCACCATTCCAAGCCATATTTAGACAGGAGTCTAATTCAATCCTTTCAACCGACAGGAAATATATTACCGATAATCGCTTACGTCATAGACGGTCTGGGTACGAGACTACAGCGGGAGTGCTTTCTAAAGGACGGGATTCCATTGTAGGTAAAACCTCTTGGCGCTAATATTGTGTGTTGTTTGTGCCTGCCTTCCTGCATGCTTCCTGGTACATCCGCCGGGTATTGTTATAGCTATAAAGGATTGAGTTTGAGTCAAGTGTCTTATGTTTTCACGCAACTCACAGGAGAACACGGGACTAATAGTTGTACACATTTGGTAAACATACTGTAGGCCCAATAACGCTACACACTTGGTGAGCTGAGCCAGTAAAGTATATCGATCGCTGTGCCTAGTCGGGCCACACCCAGCTTCGCTGTTCATATCACTGAATTACGATGTAGGTCTGTCTGGTCTACGAGACTATTTTGGTGGCAGAAAGAAATGATAACTCATCAAAATCAAATGATGATTGTTTTAATATTGATTATTAAGTTTAAACCTGGAACAATTCATCTACTTTTGATGACCCTAGCTACCATCCTCACTAGAGAGATTCACCCCCATATACCTAATTAATATAATTGCCGAAATG
Source organism: Eunapius fragilis (assembly GCA_963681505.1). NCBI lineage: Eukaryota > Metazoa > Porifera > Demospongiae > Spongillida > Spongillidae > Eunapius > Eunapius fragilis. The sequence goes on along the minus strand of OY811972.1, from coordinate 8,404,556 downwards.
TCAGTTTTTTGATTAGCATCCCTTTGTGCTCTGCCAGTATATCAGTACATGTTACTGTGTCAATGTGCCTGCTTGATTTGGCATTGTGTGTGCATGTGAAAACCGTTGATTTGTGGTTATGTTGATTGATCACTGATATATAATCTGAACCACATAAGATGCAAATCAATCTGGGGCAAACAATACGCATGTGTAGTAGAGGTCTTTATTCCTTTGATCATTACATTTAGCATATTAGTGATAACACATCCCATGGTTGGATAAATATTGACCAAGTAATATTACGTGCAGTTGATAAACATACATGTACATGTGTCTTTATTATGCAGATTTGGTGACCCTACATTGTAGTGAAGGGTTAATGCTATTTTACAGAATTTGGGAAAACAGTTTTCAAATGATTAGCACAGTCTACATGTGATGCATTGGAATTGGTGAGCACACCCAAATAATTAGTTCGTTCGATAATCAAATTCCAAAGTTATTATACGATACACAGCAGCAGATACATACTCACAACTAAAAGGCACTACAATTACTATCTGTCTCTTAAGTTAATTGCAACCTGTAATTGTACAAACTGTCGTACACATGTACACAATTTGGAGAACACATGTATTATACACAATTATTGAACACAGTAACTGTACACAAGTCTGGTGTACATACAATATTTTATGTGTAGGCTTAATTATAGCTCGCAATTGATTAACTTAGCCTAATAATTTGTTACAATTCATAAACAATTAGTGAACACTAACAAATTGTCTGTGCAATTTTAATAGGCAAAAGAATTTATTTTAGGCCATGTTCACCAATACATGTCCATAGTTCACAAGTTGTATTTGTGTGTGTTCACCAAGTACATGCATGTTTAATGATGAGGCTGAATTCACTAAACTGTACTACATGTATAGGTTCATCATTTTACCATTTAGCATATTCAGTTGATAACCTATTGGGTTAACTAACTTGTACTTATGGTCAACAATTATGTAAACTGTGTGTTCACCAATAGCATATAATTCGTAAACACATCATGTAATGTACATGTTGAGGTGAAATTTAAAGCATGAAGTATCATTCAACACACTTGGTGAACCACACAATGTAATAATTGTTCTGGGGTACACAGCCTATAAATTTGCATACACATTTTGTGAATACATGGACTGCATTTATTTTACACCAGTGTTAACACAGTATCATTGTACAAATGTATATAACTGACATTAACACAAATGATGCATCTGACCAAGGGTGGTGTTTAGGAACACAGTGGTATGAATTAACCATTACAGTCATTTGTGAACTAATAAACTGTTACACAATTGGTGAACATACATGTAGACCCAATAATTTAACCAACATTCATAATTCATGAGCTCTTAATAATTGTGTAACACAAATGGTGAACACAATAATTATTGATGAACACTATTGGTTATTGTTATACACAAGTATACATGTGCTTGGTGAACACAGTACACAATTGGTCACATTGGGTGCATGTGGATAATTGGTCTTAACATTTCATCTTAACATTGGCCCAAATTGTAGTAATGAACTTGGCTACATGACATGTATGTAATGGTACAATTTGTTGAACACAGCCTTATAATTGTACACAATATGAGAACACGTTGTACAGAATTGGAGAGCACACGTGAAATAATTGTATACAATTGTTGACAAATCTGATGTTCATGTTCATGTACATATGATATTTTACATGTAGGCTCAAATAGCCTAACAATGTTAATGTTACAATTTTTGAGCATTGGCCAGATAATTGAATTGTGCTATGCAAAGTGCATGTACTTGTAATTCCATAATTGATGGAAACGGCCATTAGTGTACATGTGCATGTGTAATTGTACAATATTAGTGAATGCAAGCATATACATGTACAATGATATAACACACATCGTCCAAGATCAAATTAAATATCATGGTCCATGCACTAGTCCATGTAGATAGCTTGAGAAACCTTTTTCACTATTTAGAGCTGACTATTTTTAAATGGTTTATGATTTTATTTTAGACTCATGTTGCAATATACATGTATATGTACTTCCTCGATTCCGCTGTCAAATATCATGGTCCACTGTCACAGACTTTAGTTGCAGAGTTATCTCAAATTGACCCAATAATTGTGAACACAGCCTATTCCATAATTGGTGAACGCTCACAAATGGAATATTTGTGTTCACCAATAGTTCAATAATAATTGTACATGTATTTGTGTGTGTTCACCAAGTACATGTATGGACGCTTAGTAAATTGTGTAAATATTGAACATTCATGTGTCTAGAGACACATTATCTATTGGTAAATTTCACAACTGCGAACAAGTAGTTAAAAATGTATTGGGTTGATTGTGCCGTGGTGTAAAGTGTGTATTATGCATACATGTGTAATTTTTAACCATTGAACCAATAATTTTGCGTCATTGGTGAACTAAGCCTTATATCATGCAACCAACACACATGGTGAACCACACAATATTTTGTACAATGCTACATGTATTGGTAAGTGTACACGCAATTTTTTAACATTGACCCAACACAAATGAGCCATTTATACATGTATTTTATGTACATACATAATAACATACATACATGTACTTTATAATTCCACACAATTTGACCCAATAATTTTACGTGAACCCAAGCACATTGACCAGGGTGGTGTTTAGCAATACTTATAATACAATGTTATGAATGTCATTTAATACCCTGGTTTTTTAGCCTAGACATTATTGGCCTATGTGAGCTAAACCTAACGATTGTACACATGTACATCTACCTGTACACAACTGGTAAAAATTGGCAAAATAATTTTACATTTGTTTATTTGTTTATAGTCTAGTAGTGTGAGGTGTTAATATGCTTCTTACATGTACATGTAATTTGTGCACTACCATTGACCCTTCAAAGATAAAAGAAATTGATATAAATAATCGTAGACAAGTTGCAGATTGCAGATATGACCTGGTTCAGTTCTGGTTGGAATTAGACATGTCATGCTCCTGGAAGAAGCTGATTGATGCCCTCTCATCCTGTGACCATGTGGTCCTGGCTGAACATTTAAAGACATTGTATAGACTATAGCATATTTACAGGTAGCAATAGTGTGTTTGTAGCATGGAGGTAGTGTAGTGTTGGAGTGTTGTGTGATATGGTGTTCTAACTTAGACTGTTAGTACATTTGTAGCTATAAATAGTTCAACTGATGTATGTACATGTATGTATGATGATGATGTATTACAATGTACATGTATTTACATATAATGATGTTTTGTACACCATGGGCAAAAGTGTGGTCTGTGGCATGTAACCATGGTGCCAATATATGGGAATTACCTACCAGGATTTATAATGTCATCTGTGTGCTACCAGACTACCTACTGGAGCATTCTGTATTGGAGCCAACATTATCTCCAGCTAATCATTAGAGCATAGATATGTCAAGTAAGCATTGTTTTTTCATCTGCCCATTCAAATACGAGTAAAACTATCCTAGGTGCTCCTTGATGCATATGGGCCGTGTGCCTGCCTCTATAGTCATTTGAGCACACAGCTCCAATGCCAAGCTAGGGGAGAAAATTCATGTATGCATCCACATGCAGGTTGATAATTAATACTTAGATAAATACAAAACAATATATAAATACGTATAGTCCTGTGTAGTGTGCACGTCCACATGCATGGAACTACTCCCTTTTCCCTACCAGAACAATTGCACATATAACATCATTGGTCAGCTTCCCTCATCACTGCCTCCCATCCTCATCTGATAATACCTCATGAGGCTGCTACCTGTCATGAGCGTAATACACTATGTGTATTAGTGCTCAATTATATACCTTTCTGAAGTGGATGTGCTCAGTTAATACAATAGCACATCCGTAAAACCATGACCAATTTCTCAAGACCAGGACTGAGGTCAACCAATCTCTCAAGACTTTTGTATGTAAAGGTACTGCGGCCAACAATGATGCACTTGTGGGTTTTTCTATTGGCAAGATGAGTGTTAAATTCACTTTGTTGTTATAGAACATGCTTTCCTGCACTGAAACATTGACCTCATAAATTAATGGATGACCCCCTTTTAAAGTACAGGACAGGGGGGCCAAACTACTAGCATTATTTGGATGATATAATATCATTTACACGTGCTACATACTCATTTATGTTTTCTCGCAACCATGTTCCCTTCCATTTTACACCCTTACTATCTACAACTACTAAAATACACAACATAAGTTAACTGGCTCCACATAGTGCCAGATCCTCTCAGCATGCATGGTGACGCAGCCATACAAAAATGGTATGCCGTGTTGAATTTAGAATGATTTATCATATAATTGAAAAAAAAAAAACAAAAAACAGATTGTGGTCCCAAATTCATTTTGTGTTAATGACGGTAAAAATGACACATAAACAAAAAAGCGGTCATGAAGGCAGGAGCTAGATATAGTTGGGCATAGCCCGACCCTCGTGTATTGGCTGAAATAGGCCAACACGCGAAGGTCGGGCTACGCCCAACTAGACAGACGCTTTGTGGCAAGGATGGCTATTAAAGATGTTCTGTTGATGTTCCATTGATCCAGCAATTATATATTTATAGAGCGTAGTTCACTTCTCTAGTGAAGACAGTGAGACCGTGACTCCATTGGTTATAATCTAGCTATGTACACACTTATGCTGAAGTCAGTGAAGTGTGTATCAAAACCCTCAACGATGACTCAGAATTAAGTCTCAACGCATTTACGTTAGCGTAAAAGATAACGAACCAGGCCATCAACAACTCACTTCAAATTCACGAGTTACTGCATGGCTTAAGCTTGCCACAAAGAATTATAAGGTACATGCATGCAGTTACATCTAATGACCCAAAATGCTATAGGCCTACCTAAATGCTGAATAATTTTGTCTTGCTGTTAATAATATCATTATTTAAAAAAATTAATTAGACAGGGATCTGCAGCTGTTTACTATATTGATGGAGCTCTTTAACAGCGGGAGTGCTTCCTAAAGGACGGGATTCCATTGCAGGTAAGATCTCTTGGCGCTAATATTGTGTGTTGTTTGTGCCTGTCTTCCTGCATGCTTCCTGGTACATCCGCCGGGTATTGTTATAGCTATAAAGGATTGAGTTTGAGTCGAGTGTCTGATATTTTCACGCAACTCACTGGAGAACGCGGGATTAATAGTTGTACACATTTGGTAAACATACTGTAGACCCAATAACGCTACACACTTGGTGAGCAGAGCCAGTAAAGTATATCGATCGCTGTGCCTAGTCGGGCCACACCCAACTTCATCACTGAATTACGATGTAGGTCTGTCTGGTCTACGAGACTATTTTGGTGAGTACAATTCAGAAATAAATGATAACTCATCAAAATCAAATGATGATTGTTTTAATATTGATTATTAAGTTTAAACCTGGAACAATTCTTCTACTTTCGATGACCATAGCTACCATCCTCACTAGAGAGATATTCACCCCCATATACCTAATTAATATAATTGTCGAAATGTCAGTTTTTTGATAAACATTCCTTTGTGCTCTGATCGTTACATTTAGCATATTAGTGATAACACATCCCCTGGTTGGATAAATATTGGTCAACTACTATTACGTGCAATTGATAAACATACATGTACATGTGTCTTTATTATGCAGATTTGGTGAGCCTACATTGTAGTGAAGGGTTAATGCTATTTTACAGAATTTGGGAAAACAGTTTTCAAATGATTAGCACAGTCTACATGTGATGTATTGGAATTGGTGAACACACCCAAATAATTAGTTTGTTTGATAATCAAATTTGGTGAACAACAGAATTTATTGTAATGATTGCAATATACTGTTGGACCTGAACACAGCCTAATAATTACATACACACGTGTAATTTGTGAACATTGGCCCAATAATTTTACACAATCAGTGAAGTCTCCCTAATTGGTGAACCCAAGCACTGTTACAATTCATGAACACATACAAAACAGCCTGATAATAATTGCCCACAACTGCTGCACATAGAACTTGTAGATTTAATTATTGGGGTCCACAGCCTAATAATTAGTGAACACATGGACTGTGGTGATGTTACACAATTGTTGAATACTGCCTAGTAATTAATAATTGTACAAATGTACATAACTGACATTAACACACACACACACAATGATTTAACACAATGGTTGAACCATAGTCCGCAGTTAAAGTAAAATACCATTGTCTTCAATTTGGCCTAATAGTTGTTGTGAGCACAGCCTATTCCATAATTGGTGAACACTCACAAATGGAATATTTAGGTTGTGTTCACCAATAGTTCACCAAAAACTGTATTTGTGTGTGTTGACCAAGTACATGTACATGTATGTATTTATTTATTTATTTACTTTTAACAATAATCCATACACATGTACAAACAATCAATTACATATACAAGATATACACACAAACATTAGGGCAAACAAACAATGCTTCTGATACATGTACATCCGCCCTGTATTGTTATAACTATAAAGAATTGAATTTAAGCCAAGTGTCTTATTCACGCAACTCACTGGAGAACACGGGACTAATAGTTGTACACATTTGGTAAACATTCAGAATTAGACAAAGCTATTGCCTTTCTTGTCTGACCACGCTTACGTCGATACCACATGCAGCACTTTATGCAGTTTGTTCCTGCATGGCACTTGCTGCACACTGGCTTCTGAGAAAAAATTTTATTTTGCAAAAACATATGCGCAAAGATAATCAGTGTAAGTCTGGGTACGAGTTTTTGTACCAAACAAAGCAATTTGCACATAAACTATGCTAGCTATGAACATGCTATTCACTAGGCCTTTATTTGCATGGTATCTAGAAGAATCTAAAAATACCATCCGATATTGTTGAAAAGCGATAGGAAAAAAGTGTACCGATCAGTACTCGAACATCAAAAAATGGGAGAGTGCGCAAGTTTCACCCGATACAAGTATGTTGGTGTACATATGCCACAAAGCTAAAATTTATACCAAATGGCTCACCGAGAGTTGGCCTATCAGAAAATATGCTTTCTAAAGCATAAAAAGCTTTTCCGACTAATTTTCCAAAAGGTCTGTTCGACAAAAGAACATTTGATTCTCACTGAAGCGGTTAAAAAATAAAATTTTATATACATGTACTTATCCTTTTCTTTGTCTTTTAAATTTCAATTTGAATGTAATTCAATTTAGTATCAGTTTGGCACATTAATAAGTTTGATTCTTATATTTTATTTTTTAATAATTATAAGTTATACACCCGCAGTATCTAAGGAAGTGGAGCAACACAAAACATTGCTGGCAACTAGCTATGAATGTTTGCAATCAACAAGACATGTGTTCAGCATTGTGAGTCATTTGCTCTTTCATACTTTTTGAGATCTACAATGACATCACATGAGATAACAGATAAGCGTACTGGTTTCTATCATGGATCAGTGTATTTATAGAGTGTGCACAGTGTCTCTCATCCTGTTCAGCCATAAGGACTCATTGTTGATGTTCACCTGTTATTGCAGTTTGTTAGATTTAGTTTCTGTTGGATCTTAGGAAAAAATCCTTGCTGGGATGGTGACAGATTTTAGAATCAATTTGTTTATCTTTATTTTGTAAACTTTAATACAACACATGCATGATCACAAGCTAGTAGAGTTCCACATTGTAAGAGATAGTCTGGTTCTGACCACCTAGGTGGTTGAAAAGCAAGCTGCTGTATACAAGTGATAACTTATTGACCTAATAATGGGCGAACACAGTCTAACAAATTGTAATATTGAAAAACATTGCCTTATTCATGTTCTCAAATGTATTATTCATACATTAGAGAACTTGAAGTACATGTAATTTTGAACTCCTACACAAGTATAACATACATAAAATATTTTACATGAACATTTGGACTTAAAATTGTTTAATTCAGACTAATAATGTGTTGCTATTCATATTCACGTGAAAACTGCCTACATGTGCACAATTTATGAACACAGCCTGATACATGTGCATGCATGTATGTGCTTGCAATTCTACAATACATGCAATGATTTGTTTGTTCAGCTTCGTGTAATAACCTGCTCACAGTTCAAATTATTTTTCACTTGGCCCAGAAACTTGATGCATTTATTGTTTACCAAGTCCTACAGCCTGTTTACCAAATAAAGCATTACATGTACTTTCTCCATTTCCCAATGTGTCAAACATCTATCTGAACCCGAAGGATAAAATGTGGATATATGTGCTGACACAACTGGTGCCATTGTCTTTCTTTAAAACCATTCCAGCTAAAGTTGATGGTGTCAATAGGAAGAAGAAGACATTGAACAGAGAGAAATATTGGTCTGAGTATGAGAAATGACCAGAGCATTTTGAAGTGAGTTTCACTATTGTGAACAAAGTTGTTAAAAACCTACTGAGTTAATTTTGTGTTGTGGTGTAAAGTGAGTGTTCACCAATATCATTATATTTAGACTGTACACTATTTAACAGAATTGGAGAGCACATGATTTATTAAACACAGTAACTGTACACAAGTTTGATGTGCATACATTATAATTATAGCTTACAATTCATTAACAATTAGTAAACATTCATAAATTGTGTGGCAATTTTTTTAGGCAAAATAATTTATTTTTAGGCCATGTTTACCAATAATTCACAAATTGTATTTTTATTGTGTGTTCACCAAGTACATGTATGTTGAATGATGAGGCTGAATTCAATAAGTTATAGTACATGACTGTATACGTTAATAATTTTAATGTTTCAGTAATATGTACTGTGGTCAGCAATTGTGTAAACTATTCACCAATAGTGTAGACATACATGTACATGTACATGTAGAAGCAATAATTTTGCACAATTGGAGAACTGTATCATGGATTAGTGTATTTATGAGTCTCTCATCCTGTTCAGCCATAATTGTTGATGTTCACCTGTTATTGCAGTTTCTTAGATTTGTATTTATTGGTCTTAGGAATAAATCCTTGCTGGGATGGCGATAGATTTTAGAATAAAATTGTTTATCTTTATTTTGTAAATTTTAATACAATGCATGGATAAAGTAACATAGTCTGTAAACCTTGGATATTGGATACTTTGGTACATTGTATACATGTAACACACCAGCATAACTTAGCAGTGGGGCTTCACAGCTGCAATAGCTGGTTTAGTAAAGCCTAGTTTAATGTCACAAAATTGTAATCCACTCTGGAACTCAGCTACAGTATATGCTTATGAAAATTGCCGATCTATTTATAAACATCATGAGACACAATTACAGTGTACATGTAAATGGTACTTCTTTTTTTTTTTTTTTAAGGCAATAAAATTATACAGGGTGATTGAAAAGTCGTGCAAAATCTTTGAATTAGTATAACTCCAGAACTGAACAATGAAAATTAAACAACTGTTTTGTATACCAATGACCAGCTTAAAATTATTGATGAGTAGTTATTAAAAATTATTGCTCAGTTCTTTGATCAACATTCAATACAACCCAGCTGGGTGGTGTTGAATGTTGATCAAAGCATTTTCAAGGTGTTACTAAACTGAGCAATAGTTTTTAATAACTATTCATCAATAACTGTAAGCTGGTCATTGGTATATTTTTTGGTTTAAACAGCTAAATTTTTTATTGTTTAGTTCTGGAGTTATACCAATTCAAAGATCTTGCACGACTTTTCAATCACCCTGTATATTATTTCAAAAACGTAATCACATTTGTTCAGCCTAGAGACATAATATTTTATTCCATTAAAGAGGCCAGGGGAGCACCATCATCAAATCCCAGCAGCCCACTTCTCCATTTGATGAGGCTCACTGCTCAAACCCCAGCAAATGATTAATGTACATACATGTTTCTGAAGATATTCTCTGTGCCTGCATCATTGGTACACTACATGTACATGTGTACTCATAATTCTACACATGTACTGTTGTACATGTATGTAGAGTTTTTCTGATGAGGCTGAATTCACTAAACTGTACTACATGTATAGGTTCATCATTTTACCATTTAGCATATTCAGTTGAAAACCAATTGGATTAACTAACTTGTACTTGTGGTCAAGAATTATGTAAACTGTGTGTTCACCAATAGCATATAATTTGTAAACACACCATGTACATGTACATGTTGAGGTGAACTTAGCATTAAGTATCATTCAACACATTTGGTGAACCTCACAATGTAATAATTGTACTGGGGTACACAGCCTATTAATTAACATACACATTTTGTGAACACGTGGACTGTAGTTATTTTACACAATTGTTAACACAGTATAATAATTAATAATTGTACAAATGTATATAACTGACATTAACACAAATGATGCATCTGACCAGGATGGTGTTTAGGAACACAGTGGTATGAATTAACCATTACAGTTAATAAACTGTTACACAATTGGTGAACATACATGTAGACCCAATAATTTAACCATACATTCATAATTAATGAGCTTTTAATAATTGTGTAACACAAATGGTGAACACAATAATTATTGATGAACACTATTGGTTATTGTTATACACAAGTATACATGTGCTTGGTGAACACAGTACACAATTGGTCAGCATTGGGTACATGTGGATAATTGGTCTTAACATTTCATCTTAACATTGGCCCAAATTGTAGTAATGAACTTGGCTACATGACATGTATGTAATCGTACTAATTGTTGAACACAGCCTTATAATTGTACACAATTTGAGAACACGTGGTACAGAATTGGAGAGCACACGTGAAATAATTTTATACAATTGTTGAATTTGTACACAAATCTGATGTACATGTTCATGTACATGTACATATGATACTTTACATGTAGGCTCAAATAGCCTAACAATGTTAATGTTACAATTTTTGAGCATTGGCCAGATAATTCAATTGTGCTATGCAAAGTGCATGTACTTGTAATCTGAACCTGCGTCAGCATTTTCAATATAGGATTGATTGAGGAATGATGAATGTCATTAAAAATTTTAAATCGCGTCGGGAGGGACAACGGAGAAACGGATCACTTATCTCGTTGCAGCAATCGAACGACAACACCAAGATCTACGTTTTCATGCTAGTTTCATGTCATTAAACTATGCGCTTCCAGACAAAAAAAGAACCTGCTTCTCGTGCCCAATCCCAAAAAAATTGTTCGTCGTCGTCGTCGTCGTCTTCCTTAGGAAGGTATAACTCGAGCTACGAACGGTTTTAAAGAACGACAATAGTACCAATCTCTTCAGAATTTACCGGCACGTTATCCTAGCATGTCATTTGGACACATATCACATCTAGAAAGAAACTACAACGAGAAATACCCTATTTTGTTGCAAATTCTATGGCCATCTAGCAAGTTCTAGCAAGTTCTTAATAGAATGTATAATTTTAGGGAGTATTGACACGGAGAAAAAAAAAGGAAAAAAAACTTATGAAACAAGTAAATAAAAACATTCTCTAACGAGAAAGTTGGTGGGCATATAGGATTGACAATGTTAGTGTAAAAAGCACGGAAACAAGTGTGACAGAAATGTTACTGGAAAATTGAAATAGGCCTATATTTAGCCCAGTCACATTTAGGCAGCGCACGCCTGAGAAAATGGGCTAAATATATAGGCCTATTTCAATTTTCCAGTAACATTTCTGTCACACTTGTTTCCGTGCTTTTTACACTAACATTGTCAATCCTATATGCCCACCAACTTTCTCGTTAGAGAATGTTTTTATTTACTTGTTACATAAGTTATGGAAATGTCCAATAATGTACATGTACACGTGTAATTGGACAATATTAGTGAATGCATGCACATACAATGATATAACACACATTGTCCAAGATCAAATTAAATATCATGGTCCATGCACTAGTCCATGTAGATAGCTTGAGAAACCTTTTTCACTATTTAGAGCTGACTATTTTTAAATGGTTTATGATTTTATTTTAGACTCATGTTGCAATATACGTGTACTTCCTCAATGCTGTCACAGACTTTAGTTGCAGAGTTATCTCAAATTGACCCAATATTTGTGAGCACAGCCCATTCATGTGTCTAGAGACACATTATCTATTGGTAAATTTCACAACTGCGAACAAGTAGTTAAAAACGGATTGGGTTAATTGTGGTTAAGAATTGTGTAAAGTGTGTGTTACCTGTATATAATGCATACGTGTGTAATTTGTAACCATTGAACCAATAATTTTGTGTCATTGGTGAACTAAGCTTTATATCATGCAACCAACACACATGGTGAACCACACAATATTTGTACAATGCTACATGTATTGGTAAGTGTACACGCAATTCTTGAACATTGACCCTACACAAATGAGCCATTTATACATTGTACATACATAATAACATACATACATGTACTTTATAATTCCACACAATTTGACCCAATAATTTTACGTGAACCCAAGCACATTGGGCTATTCCATAAAATAATTGTACACCCCTACTGATGACCAAAAAAGTTGTCCAGAGGGGGTCCAATGGTAATGTCCTAGGGGGATGTTCTATTGCAGGGAGATATGTCCAGAGGGGGGTCCAATTGCAATTATTGGCAATGACCTATATCTAGGGGTGTCGCACAGTGAGATTTTTGTAAATGGTAATGTCCTAAGGGGTATACTACATCAGGTTGTATCCAGAGGGGGTTCAATTGTAAAGTCCTAGGGGGGTATACAACATCAGGTTGTGTCCAGAGGGGGTTCAATTGTAAAATCCTAGGGGGTTATACTACATCAGGTTGTGTCCAGAGGGGGTTCAATGGTAATGTCCTAGGGGGGTATACTACATCAGGTTGTGTCCAGAGGGGGTTCAATTGTAAAGTCCTAGGGGGGTATACGACATCAGGTTGTGTCCAGAGGGGGTTCAATGATAATGTCCTAGGGGGGTATACTACATCAGGTTGTGTCCAGAGGGGGTTCAATTGTAAAGTCCTAGGGGGGTATACGACATCAGGTTGTGTCCAGAGGGGGTTCAATTGTAAAGTCCTAGGGGGTTATACTACATCAGGTTGTGTCCAGAGGGGGTTCAATGGTAATGTCCTAGGGGGGTATACTACATCAGGTTGTGTCCAGAGGGGGTTCAATTGTAAAGTCCTAGGGGGGTATACAACATCAGGTTGTGTCCAGAGGGGGTTCAATTGTAAAGTCCTAGGGGGTTATACTACATCAGGTTGTGTCCAGAGGGGGTTCAATGGTAATGTCCTAGGGGGGTATACTACATCAGGTTGTGTCCAGAGGGGGTTCAATTGTAAAGTCCTAGGGGGTATACGACATCAGGTTGTGTCCAGAGGGGGTTCAATGATAATGTCCTAGGGGGGTATACTACATCAGGTTGTGTCCAGAGGGGGTTCAATTGTAAAGTCCTAGGGGGGTATACGACATCAGGTTGTGTCCAGAGGGGGTTCAATTGTAAAGTCCTAGGGGGTTATACTACATCAGGTTGTGTCCAGAGGGGGTTCAATGGTAATGTCCTAGGGGGGTATACTACATCAGGTTGTGTCCAGAGGGGGTTCAATTGTAAAGTCCTAGGGGGGTATACAACATCAGGTTGTGTCCAGAGGGGGTTCAATTGTAAAGTCCTAGGGGGGTATACGACATCAGGTTGTGTCCAGAGGGGGTTCAATGATAATGTCCTAGGGGGGTATACTACATCAGGTTGTGTCCAGAGGGGGTTCAATTGTAAAGTCCTAGGGGGGTATACGACATCAGGTTGTGTCCAGAGGGGGTTCAATGATAATGTCCTAGGGGGGTATACTACATCAGGTTGTGTCCAGAGGGGGTTCAATTGTAAAGTCCTAGGGGGGTATACTACATCAGGTTGTGTCCAGAGGGGGTTCAATTGTAAAGTCCTAGGGGGGGTATACTACATCAGGTTGTGTCCAGAGGGGGTTCAATGGTAATGTCCTAGGGGGGTATACTACATCAGGTTGTGTCCAGAGGGGGTTCAATTGTAAAGTCCTAGGGGGGGTATACTACATCAGGTTGTGTCCAGAGGGGGTTCAATTGTAAAGTCCTAGGGGGGTATACGACATCAGGTTGTGTCCAGAGGGGGTTCAATTTTAAAGTCCTAGGGGGGTATACGACATCAGGTTGTGTTCAATGATAATGTCCTAGGGGGTTATACTACATCAGGTTGTGTTCAGAGGGGGTTCAATGATAATGTCCTAGGGGGGTATACTACATCAGGTTGTGTCCAGAGGGGGTTCAATTGTAAAGTCCTAGGGGGGTATACTACATCAGATTGTGTCCAGAGGGGGTTCAATTGTAAAGTCCTAGGGGGTTATACTACATCAGGTTGTGTCCAGAGGGGGTTCAATGATAATGTCCCAGGGGGGTGTCCTACACAAGGATGTGAAGTCATGTCCAGAGGTGTACCCCATGTACACTGTACAACGAATCGAATTGATACGTAATACAAACTGTGATGAAATGGAAGTATAGATCAGATCAATTACAATGAATGGATAGCAAAATTAATATCGGATAATTTAGTAAATCAAGGCATGTGCAATCGTGGCTCTAGAGTGAAATGGAGAAGGATGGAGATTGAAGATGGAGCAGGGCTTCCATACCTGCCAGAATGAGTTTCAGCACAGCTTATCTTGTTTCTCTTTTGTATTTATTATATTTTTAGTACTGTAGCTTCTGTAGTTGTTTGTGTGTATTGTGTGTTATTCTCTTGTATCTTGATATGTTTATATAAGCAATAGTATTCAAGATTAACCTATTCTGATTATTAATTTGCATACCTAGGGTAAAAGCTACATATTACCAATATGATTTAATCTGGGCTGCTTTTAGTTTTGAATAGTTGGCTTGAATTATCTACACTAGCATGCTGTTAACATCACATTACTTTTAAATAAAAGGTATTTATTATGAGTAAAAATAAAATAAATCTTAATTTTATAAACTTAACAAAAATTGTAGTCAACACAATTTCCTGTGTGTTCATTGTGAAACACCTGGTATGAAGGTAAAGGAAAGTAATGTTACATAAAAGAACTGCCATTTGTTGTGTTCTTAATGTTGATACAATACAGTAACAGACAGGTTCGGTTCAATACTCTTCTCTAGTTATATAGGCAACAATTATTAACAAAAAAGGTAGCAAAAGAATCTATCCAGAAAAGTACAGGATCTGCTTGCTGCATTTGACTTTTAAAAGTTCACCTGCACCTGAAGAGAGAAACAAAAATATAACCACATCTAAAAAAATGAAGTGGAGTGCCCTCAATATGTATGCATTTTAAAAGGTACAATTCACTTACCCTAACCCTATGCAACGTGTTAAAGCTACAAATTTTGTACTGTACACTGTGATTGGCAATAACTTCAACATCAAGACCCAGATGATGAACCAGGACATAACAATAGAGAAATTTGCAATAGTCTCAATTTCATTATTCTGTTCCGCTATTACAACTTTAAGTTGCAAGCTTTATCTATCGTCCTTTTCAGTTTGAATTACAGTGTTCTAGCATGAATTTGTTTCCTTAAAAATATTGAAATAGAATTGCAAAAATGTTAACTTCCAAATAATGCTATTTGTCTTTAGTGGCTATTGACACATGTTTAATGCTTAATCTCCAGGAAAAATCCTTATATAAGGATGCCATTATCCTTAAAAAGGATCATCTTTTACATTGCATATTTTTGCTAACCAAGCAAATAAATGCTATTGGTCAATTGTATACTGATTAGCCTCTATAACAAACTTTAAATGATGTCA
>OY811972.1:8376274-8383774 GCA_963681505.1 Eunapius fragilis | reverse complement strand
CTTGCAGTCCTGGAAGGAAACCTAATGTACTTGAACAACTGCTTGATTCTCCTGTCGTAATTTTAATATCATCAATTATATCTGAAAGTTCAGTTTCCGTAACAGTACAGCATAGGTCTTTCAGCCTCTCACTTTTGTCGCCTTTCACTATGTTGTGTGTTATGTCTGTCCTTAGACGTTCCATTGCTTTTCGAAGCGATTCTTGGCACTTCTTTATCGTTGCCATTTCAGTTTCTATCTTATTCCCTACGTCTTGCAGCTTTTCAAAGGGCGAGTCGGCGGACAAGGTCTCGTATAAAGTTGTTACACAAGAGTGTGCTTTCTGTAGCCTGTCGATATTATTGTCTAGAGTCACGAGTTTCTTCGGTAATGTTTCCACGCTATAAATTTCACGCGCCACCTGTCGCATGCGTTCGGCTTCAACGAAGATAAATTCAGTCTTTTTCAAGATCCAAGAACTATGAATGGCACCCTGAATAGCTTGCTTAGATTTTAGCCGACGATAACATTCCCTGTCTCTGCAAATCTCCTCAGCTTTATTGTTCCAATACGTTCTAAACCGCTGCTCCATAACCGATTCTGCACTGAGTATCTCACTGGGGGAATAAACTTTAATGCCGCATTTACGAGCGAACGGAAAATCCGGATCCCCACTGGTTTGGAAGAAATCGTTCAATCCACTCTGCGAATGATATTTCTCTTTCTGCTGTTTTTTGGAGACCGGTTCGTCTAGTACTGCTTCTGCAGCTGACACAAATGGCCTCTTGTTCATTTCAAGCAAACTTGTTAAAAAAAAAAGAAGTAATATACAATAATTAAAGTTAGCACAAATTGATTGTACTTAAAAACGTGACAATAATAATTATTTTTCTTCCGGTGAGAACTCTTAACTTGTGAAGTGCGATGAGTGACATAGGACAAAGAAAGTTACTTGGTACGTTTACTGGGAAAGGTTAAAGCTATAAGCATATCATATTAAGGGACTGGTATTCCACAGATGCATAAAGTTTTTGCATGAGCAACCTGGAAAGTGTGAAATCCTATCAGTCTTAGTAGAAAAGGTAAAAAGGATGCGAAAACGAGCGACTTGAATTAAAATTTTGAATGAAGTACTTAATTGGTGAAGGATATGGATATACTTGCGTGGTCACTCCCGTCCAGCCTGACCCTGGTAGTCGGCTTATGCATTACAGGGTTTGCATCAACTTTGTGGTTCCTTGAGACTTGGATATAGCTGACGGCATTTTATAAAAACAATCCACTTTGATGCTCTGTACCGAGCGTGTTATGCACTTTGATCAGTTTTTGGCAGCATGGCTCGATTAGCAAAACTGAGATCGAAGTAGTCGGGCGGGCCCTACCACCGCGTTTAAACGCGGTGGTAGGGCCCGCCCGACTAAGATCGAAGTACAAGTGAGACGGTCAAAATTTGAGAGCAAGCGGTGTATCTGAACTCTAAACTCACTCAGAGGGGGGTCCTTCGAGGAAGTATTAGGGGGGTGTAATTTATGATCCACTATATATCAGTTAGTTAACTTTAATACTGGGGACAATTGACGCGCATCACGTTACGTGAAGGCCGACATACACGGTCGACGTCCTGCCGATTTATCGCCTGCAACTCAAATGAATACGGGTGAAAATTCAGTAAACTAAAGTTTTACGGAGTTTTTACGCATAGTTGCAGGCGACAAATCGGCAGGAAGTCGACCCGTGTATAGACCTTATGAATGCATTTATTTACTTTTAATTGGAATAGGATTAACGGTATTCCCCAGTACTTGTGTATTGAAGGAATGGTCCATGAGTAATACCGTGAATGCATTACAATGAGATTCATCGTTCATCGAATAAGGTCTATGTCGGCCTTCAAGGCCGACATACACGGGTCGACTTCCTGCCGATTTATTTACTCTAAAGCTGCAGGTATATCTATTAAACAACGCAAAAAATACCTTTTTAAACTGTACCGTTAACGAGTTACAAAGGTACGTTTTTTTTTTTTAGATCTGGTCGTACCCAGACCATCAAAAATTTCCCTACTCCTCCACTTTTTTTGTAGAAACGCCTAGTTCCTCAACGGAACAGCGAATCATCTCGAAAAAGATATAAATCAATAGCCCATAACGTGGCATACGTTCCTTGCCATAAAAAATGAACAGCTGCTGCTTATTAATCAGTGCGTACGTAATGTTTATCTGTTCATACGCAATATTGTTATAGTAACAACGCATGCGCGTATCAATTTTGGATCAACAGCTGCTGCATGCGTACATTTATTCGCGCGCACGAGACGAGTCGAGACTTTACGCATGGAACGAACCTGAAAAAAATCGTCGAAAGGAAATGTGAGACTGTACCAGGGGCAGATTCAGGGGGTGGAGGGAAGGGGTGAGGGGCGGAGGCGGTGTACGCCCCCTGAGTGACACAATTACTAGTATAATTAAATTTCTATCTACACATGTGTACACTTTACTGCCTATAGCTGCACTCCAGCAGATGACAATTAATAGGTGATTATAACGCTTCTTGGACCTTGTGCATGGTAACTGACTAGACACTAATTGATAAGTACTGGACCATAAAATAATGCTCCCCCCCCCCCCCCCCCCCCCCCAGCCCCCACCTCCCCCCCTAATTCTTAATCCTGGATCCGTTCCTGGATACCCCATTAAAAGATGACACGTCTCAGCCACACCCAAATTAGCATGTCTCCAGTCATGTTAAATTAGGGCTAGGCTCAGATGTGATATTGTTGATAAATCTTAATCTTGTTTCCGTGCTTTTTACACCACTGACTGTACATGCAACCCTGAAATAACTCTTTTATAAAGAGAATTTTTTTATAACTTGTGGTGTATAGGGTTAATGCTTTCATAACAAGATTTCGTCATCTACAAGTGTCGGAATATTAGCAGCTCAATAATCTAACCACAGCCTAATTTTAATTTGTTCTACCATGCCTTGGGGTTGACATACCCCACTGAAATTGGCTAATGAATAAATTGCATTAAGTGTCCTCTCAATGTTTTGCAATTGCAATCCCAATTCTCTATGTTGTCTGATTTCGTTTTATTTAGTACAGTTGAGTTTGTACTTTAAGAACAGCATATTACAGAAAGGTGCATGAGGTTATATTTAGATACTGAAAAATGAAAATGTGTGAAATGGTGTAGTTGTGCAGATTGTAAATTACAGCAAGTCTTTGCATTTAGGTGAGACTACAAGAAATAGCTTTTTTGATGCATCAATCAAAAGGTTGCAAAGTGCAACAAAAGATGGGTTTCATACTTTTCAAAGGCAGTGTCAAGTGGAACAACTCCACATACCCAACAGTTGTGATGTCTGCTGAAGCAGATAAATTTGAAGGCTTAAAGGAAGATCAACCATCAGTGGAGCTACTTCCAGTTGACTACAGCACTTGTGTTCCTGTAAAAGTAGTTGGTGATGGGAACTGCTTGTACAGGTAATTGCAATTTATATAATCATCACTACAAATTATTTTATTTCCTGAGCAGATCAGCATCAGTTCTGTGTGTTGGGCATGAAAACTTTTATCAAGAACTAAGAGCTAGAACCTGCTGTGAACTTGCTATGAACAAGGGCTTCTACTTAACACCAGATAAGTTAAATGCTTTGCAAACAGAGCCTGGTACGGTATATGGTGCATCAAGGTCCAGGCAGCTTGGGAAAAATGTAGTGGTTGCAAGTTCTAACAATTTTTATAAAGGAGCAGAAATAGATGGGGGAAATATTGCTGAAACAGTGTTTGAGTTGGATTGTATGGAAACACCAGTGACAGGAACATATTCAACAATGTGGCATGTACATGCACTTTCCTCTGTATTAAAATTGACCATTCATTCTGTATACCCTAATGTTAACTGCAGGATAAGAACTGCATTTCATAAAGTGGTTGCTCCTCGTGAAGAATGCAGCAGCAATATCTTTAAACATGATTTTATAATTATGTGGACTAGCACAAGCAAAGCTTCTGGAACAATCTGGTCACCTAACCATTTTGTACCATGCATAAGATACACTAACAGTTTTCAAGTCACCACTGCACAAGCAGAAAAGGAACAAACAAAAGCTCTGAACAGTAACAGTGATAAAATAAGCATTAAAAAAGTAGCATTAGTGCAAAACACACAGACACCAGTGAGCAAGTGTATTGCATCAGTATGTGCAGGACAACCATCAGTAAAGCAGTTTTTCCCCACTATGCAGGTTGCTAATGAATCTTTGGGGCAAAAAAATAAGACACAACCTAAACGTGATACATCTAACAGTGCTATGTGTAAGACATTGTGTATACCCTCCATTGCTGCACACAAAAGTGCAGCCTTCACAACTACATGTAAACATCAAACCTTGACTGCGCCATTATTAAGTTCTACTAATAACTCATTAATAAATTTCACCACCAAGTTAATGCCTATAAATGCTCTTAGTACTGACAGTGATTTTGCTTGTGACATTCATGATCATCCTTTGGAGCAGAATGTGGAAATTGGAGCTGGCAAAAAGATCGTGGAAGTAGAAGATTATTTTCAGTGTAATGAAGCAGATGAATATGATGTTGAGAGTAAACAGAGTAGTGAAATGGAGCAAGATTTGGAAATGGAAGCTAAGACCATGGAAGTAGATGAAGACTGTTTACATGATGAAGCAGATGAATACGTGAAATATGATGTTGAGACTGAACAGAGTAGTAACATGAATGATGGTGATACAGAGATTGAGCATAATAGTAGTATATCTAGTGTAATGACATGTGCTGAAAAAGATACAGAAATACTGGAGTTTTGTGAGAATGATAAAATTCTTCCATTTCCTTTGCTGCTTGTCTCATGGTATTTTAAGCAAGGTAAGCTATTTTTTGCCAACAGGGCAAGATCAACACTACACCAGCAAGCTGCAGTTGTGCAGGATGGAGCTCAATTAATATCAGTAAGACGAAGTAAAGTCACTGGCAGTATTGAAGATAACTTAAGTAACTTGGAACATAAAATCAATCTAGTAAAAAGTGTCAAGAAGTCAGGATACATGATGAAATGTCTGGATGTTGGAAAATACATTTTGGAGCATGGGCCTTTAGTGGCAACCCAGGAAGCTGTTAAGGTATATAATGAACATGAACTTGAGCATGTGAGGATAGATTCCAGTGAGCTTTATGATATTTTGAGTAAACACTTAAATGTTGTTCAAATTTACATATGTGGCAAAGCTACCTCGCTGCAGATTGCAATCCAAACTTGGAGCAGTTCATATCACAGATAACAGCAGCAGTTAATAAGTCACAGATGGTAAATGAAACTATTGAAAGGTTACTAGGACATATATATAAAGAATCGCTTGATTACCTTGATACTCCACGGGACAAGCAAGTTCTGAAAGGTGTTCTATCAATCTTAACCAGCATCTCATTTGCTTCCCACTTAGGGGGAAAGCTAAGTCGGCATTCAGTACGAACTGCATTCAAGATGTTACCTATGAACCTAAGTAGCTACAAACAAATTAAACACACTTCCTTGATGGTTAGGAATGACCTAACTACTCTTCAGCAGCATTTACTTTACAAACGTTTAGTTAAATCTAGAAAGTTACGAGAAATAAGAATTATAGGTGAAGGGAGAGGAAGGCTAATGAAAAGTACTCAGTTTCCTCAATTGGCTCAGGTACTAGAGTATGCATTTGGGGATTACACTTCACATGTGTTTAGTGGAGGGGGGTTAGAAAGTCATCCTCGACTAACAGATGGAACACTGTACAGGGCAGCTGACAACACCACCACCATGAAAGAGGCCCGCAAATTATTAATGGCTCTTTCCCCTAGTGGATTTTGTATAAGCTTAAGTTCCTGCTACAATTATACAATGAATTACCGCAAAGGAACTGCTCAAGCTTTGAGACATCATGATGGCAAAGATGTAAATGCAAATGTATGCCTTCATCTACCTACAAGAACTGATGTTGAGCAACTTGTAATTAATATTCATTGGTCAACGTGTAATGTCAATTCGATAATAGATTTTGCATCATTCAAAAAAGAGCAATCAGTTGTTATATCAAAAGATTCCAAATCCATAGTATGTGGCGGCATTGCCCCAGTGCAGAGACCAGGGCGCACCTGGAAGAGGAGGACATTGCCTGACCATACATGGGACCAAAGTCGGGTCAATGCCATTACACCTATGACTTTCTTATTCATGGAAACAGTAATAACAAGTAAGCAAACATCATCAAATGATTTTAGTACAGAAACAATCTTATATATTACTAGAACTGGGCAACCTGTTAGTCTTCTATATTTGTCATTCTACGAACCTGATACAGCATTTAAATGTCTAAATGAAATTTTGTATTTACTTACCCTTCCATCCATTGATACATTGTTCAGAAATCCTTCAACTGGAAAACTAAAAGAGGAGATCATATTTGTAGTGGACAATGGACCTGCAGAACAACCATCAAGCCAGTGGTTCAAATGCTGTTAGTGAGATTACTAAGATTTCTTAATTCAAAACAAATCATGCAGGTATCATTTGCAGAGTACCATTCAAAACGAAACTTTGTGGAAAGGGTCCATGCATTTGAAAACATAGCACTATCTGGTCATGGGCCCTTTTCCTGTTCATTTCCCAATGCTGATGTTCTGCCAGGCACTACACAGCACAAAGAAAATATGGAGGCCATGGCTAATGAAGTACAGAAGTGTCTCAACAGTTGTCAATATTCTGGTAGAAACATGCAGTCATTCCGGGGAATTTCTCCAGAACAGTTTATATTTAATGATGAAGAGCAACTTAAAAGTTTTCTAGAACTCAGTGAAGAAAGGAAGATGATAGCTCCACTTCCAGTCACACAGTATGCTGCAGAAAGTAATGCCTTGTTTCAGTCATTGGTAATTGCCTGGGGACTTAATGATACATACAGAGGTAACTACATAGATGATTACAAACTGCTGCATGATAAATACTCTTGTGACAAGATAACTGCTCACCATGACAAATATACAACCTGCATTGTTACACCTAAGGCAGATATTATTACATCAATGCCAAGTGCTATCCAACCCATACCTGACTACTTGAGGTGGCTAAAGACCAATGAACTGCATTACTTACCTGTATCAGAAAGAGTTAAATTAGAGAATGGATTGTGGGACGAGCTACCAGGATTGTTTTTGCCCTCAACTATTATGGACTTAGTGTTTAGAGTACTACACCATCCACCACCAGATGATATAGTTTTGTTGATTGCCTTGCTTGTCTGGATTCAGCCATCAGAAGTAATTGCATACCTTAAAATGAAGGAAGATGAAATGATTGCAACTATTGAAGGTGACCAAGAGAGAGAAAGATGGAAGAACCATCACCTCTATACTAAACATAGCAAGAGTGAATTACAACAAATGTGTAGGAAACTGCACATTCCAGTACCATGTGGTTACACAAAACATAATCTAGTTAAACTCATATCAGAGAAGAATGGAGA